>JAVYIG010005334.1:52500-139174 GCA_035222895.1 Strongylocentrotus droebachiensis | reverse complement strand
TTTTTAAGGTTGAGCAAACTACATACCTGTATACAATTTACATGAAGAAAAACAAACAAGTCCCAAATCTTATTGTCCTCACGCTCTTTCTCTCCATCTGTCTCTCTCTCTCTCTCTCTCTCTATATATAATATCTTTGTAAAGTACAGCTACAGTACGTCTCACGTTCCTAGACCATTTTCCTCACGCCTACATTTTCTGGTACACCCGTTGTCTTGTCAGAGTTGAGAATTCTCGAACTTTTATATATATATATATATATATACATTTGTCTGTCTGCCCCTCTCTCTAGTCTATTCATAATTTCATAATGTCTTTTTACCCTTGCTACTATACTTCACCTCTCATTTAACATTCAACATGTTCATTGAACTCCGATACGTGTATAAGTCATAACAGGCTGGTAGCTCCTTGGTATAATCCATGCACAGACAGCCAGTGCACAACCGACTAATAACAGCATGTGATTAATGTTGAGGGTGGATGACCTTAATATCTGAATCCAATCACTCTAATTAATCAGAAGAACAATCAGATCAACGCAACCTTCGCTACAAAGACAGCTCGAATCACTCTGCAGTCATTGGTATAAATCACATTCCGCACGTTCAGACTTGCAGAACTGAATCGTATAGCTACATTATAAGTTATAACCTTTTGTCTATTCTGAATGTCGTACAACGACGGAAATGACAAACAGCAAAACGCTGTGGCCCGAATTCACAAAGCAAGGTTTGAGCTCAAACCTCCTTTTGTTTCGCCAAACTTCCTTTTGTTATTTACAAACAGGAGGTTTGGCGAAACAAAAGGAGGTTTGAGCTCAAACCTTGCTTTGTGAATTCGGGCATGTATGTTTGTGCATCGTTTCGAAAGAAAACTCGATAACGAATCAGGGTCTCGTTCAAGCCTGAAAGACGTCGTCGTATTGTATGAAAATCGTATAGCTGGTCGAGATTTATCATTTCAAAACTATAGTTTCTAATAAAGACGTTGTTTTCTACTCTGTGCGTCCTTTTCGCTTTACGATGACACGAGTTCTTTGTACAAGCTAGCTTCGTCAGAACATGCTAAGGATAAGGCTATACTGGTAGCGCCTCGAACAGGTTGCACTGTCTTGTCCCATGAAAGACACAATCTGAACGTTTGAACCTTTGAACTTGACAAGGTTCAGATAGTTAAATAATTTATATTTCGATTAGAATTCCATTTGGCATATTGTATTAAGTGTTCATTATGTTGATGAATAAACTTTCGCTGCCGCCCTGTTAAATGAATCGTGACTTGAACAGTCACGTTCGCAAATGCTTTAGTAAAAATCAACGTAAGGCGATTTCAGTGACAGTGATTTAGCTCATCACCCCTTAGAAATACGTGAACATCACAACTACGTACTACGCAATCTGATCATGATTTATATAACTATAGGATATACAATAGGGTATTGAAATTGTCCTTGAGTTTATTTTCGACAGTACTAGTCTTGCGATCATATTTGTAGCTGTTTTACGAAGTTATTAATACCGACATTTTCAAATGTAATCTATTTTTATAAAGACCAATGTCATTGTAAATTATTACATGGCTTCGTGGTTTTAACCTAATTACATATTTAGTGTAATGATCAATTATATTTCATTACTGAATCCACTGTAGGACATTAGGACATAGGAATCCCTTCCAATAGTTAACACACGCCTTTGGCGTATCCTCTATTTGGCCTATATTAAAATCCAGAAAAGTATAGGCCTACATGTTCGAGACATCATAGTCAAAGCAATATGGCTTCAACCACGATTAATGATGGTTTGTAATCATTTTGTACATTTATAGTTACATAATACATTAGACTGTATAAAAAAAGAGATCTTATGGTTTACTTTTACATGTATGCTGGCCGTCGCCGAGTTATCAATAAACGACTCAACTTTAAAAAAAAAGTTATGTAAAAAGTTAAATATTTGATATTATTTAGCCACACCGACGACACCTGCCTCGAAAGATTCTGACATTCCATTGAAAGGTAACACGTATTGACATCGGATGGTAGAAGTGTCGAAGTCGAGTGGTTTAAGCACTTGACTTGAAATACGAAGGTCATGGTTCGAGCCCGACACGGCACTAATGTCCTTAGGCAAGGCATTGATCTACATTTGCCACACTCGACCCAGGTGAAGTAAATGGGTTCCTGGTAGGAATTAATTCCTTGAAATGCTAGAGCGCCGTAATGGCAGCTAGGCTAAAGCCGGGGGTAATTATTAATTTGTGCGCCTCGGAATAGAATTGTCTTGATAGACGGCGCTGCCTATTATCAGTGGCATCTATACACAAAGTGTAGCCAACTTGGTTTCACTGGGTCACAACTTGGCGTATATTCTTTAGTTTTGTGCTTGCCCAACAAAGCAGTAGTCGCCATATTGTGTCCAACTCAAACCGGGTTAGCCAAACTCTCCTAATCAATGACACAGCCTATTATTATGGGGATGCGAACCCGCGACTTCAAGTTGCAAATTCAAAAGGCACTTTAAGAAGAGCCCCTTTCTTGCAATGCCTAAACGTATCGAAGAAAGCTCTGTGAAACGAAATCCATGACGCTCCTCGAAATAGCAAACTGGTTATTGATAAAGGCCTCGTATCGGTTTAATCAAATGACATTAACGAGGCAAAATGGATACTAAAAAGTGCATCGGTATTAAAAAGTGCGATGTGTAATTGGAGCAAATTGATATAAATTAAAAGTCCCTGCTTTAAGGCGAGTCCCTTGACATGTTTTAGTGAAGATATCAGCTTATCGTAGACTAATCGCGATTAGATTAATTCAGTGCATTAATGTTTTTCATATAAAACGACATTCACAGCGATCGCTTATCTCTTCTTGTTTCCATTTTAAAGCAATACCGGATTTAATGTTGGCGTCAATTTTATTAAAAGGAAAGGTCAACGAGTTTATTCGCGACATCCAATTTTTCTGATTCTGTCTAAAATGAAAGGTTAAAGAGTTTATTCGCGACATCTTGGTTTTCCCGATTCTGCCTTACTTCATGAGATATTTGAACAAACACTTCCAACTTGTCTCCATTTTGAATGAGTAAACCTAAATGTCATCCAAACACAAGTCGTGTGTATTTCATGCAAAAAAACCTACTTCAAGGGGATACGCGGGCAAATGCAACGCATGTAACAGACTGTTTGAAAATCAGGCTTTAAAGTATCAACAAAGCTCTGGGATTTTGCGATAAGTTAACTTTGTAGGAAAAAAAGGAGGTCACAATATACAAGGGGAAAGGGAAAGTTAGATTTTTCGTTCTTCTTGCTGCGGACGTGCATTTAAGCGATGAACCCTCTGAGGGCGCTCTGTACATCAAGCATGCAATGCACATGTACATTAGGATGGAAACATTGGCCTACCGAGAATTGATTTCTGAGTCAATAACTATCCGACCAACAAAAATGCTTTTAAACCTCTTAACCTATGTGAAGGTAAAGTGGCTTTGGGTTCATTTGCATCGTATTCAGCTTTTTCTCTCCTCTTTTTTTTGTAATCGGCTTCCCGCTTGTTTTAGGCACTCCATTAAATTTTGTTTTGTAACGCGCGTGAGAGCATTTTGTTTTTTTACTTGATTTTATTTCAAAATCAGTACGGTTGTGTATTTTAATCTCTGTCAAGCGTAAATTATTTGTCTGCATCAAATGTATCAAAATGTTTTCCCTACTCCCTCCCCCCTCCCCACTCCCCATTACAGCGCATTATGACATGGGCTATGTCCATTTACAATACGGCCACAAACACAGTAGCACAATAGTGCAGGTTCAAATGTTGCTTTAGACATTATCACATTGTCTTTACAATCGTTTCCTTCTAAATGTCCCTTTCCATTTCTATATAACGTTTAGACAACGGTTTTGAAAAGAAGCTCACATTTCTAATCTTAATTTATAACTCGCAAGCCAAGTCTCGTGGCCCCGTATACATTCACCTCTTCACGGCAGTATGTTGATCAATCTTTTTTTTTGTTACAGAAAGTGGCAATTATATGATAAAGCACTTTATCAGTTGCTATTCTTGAAAACTAAAAGGGAAGAAATATAATCTTACGAGCTAATCCTTGAGGTGCTGTCTTCAGTTGTTACGTCACAACAGCACTCTTCACCGAAATACGATACTTCTTCCAAAATAGCCTAGAAAGCGATTTGCGGTGTTGGATTTCTTCTTTAAAAGCTTCGAAAGTTAGGAAAATAGGAGATGACTATTTATATTCCACGCACGCTTACTCTCCTATAACCTATAGCAGACGGACATTTCGCCGCAAACAAACTCACATGTTCAATTTGCACTTTTATTTCGCGCCTTTTATACAAAATATTGTTTTAGCTGTAAGTCGATAGTGGCAATGCCACACGATAAAAGGCAAGCTGTCTCCGATTATCTTTATTTATGCCCCCTCCCCTCTCTTCCTCTTTGTTTGTTGTTGTTGTCGGTATTTTGTGTGTAGGCCTATACAAACTAATTTCTCTTTTTGTATTCCTCTCTCTTTCCTGTCTGCCTCCATATTTCATTTGTCAGTTTCCTCTTTATCACTAATTTTTGATTATTTCCCTCTCCCACCCTCCGCCCCCTTCCCCCTCTCTCTCTCTTTTTAAATTTCCTCTGTTAGCTGATAATTTCCTTCTTTTTCTCAATTGAGAACGTATGGAGAATGGTTGGACTATGTTAATTAAAAAAAATATACGAATTTGTCAGAAAGATGATGCCTTATGATACTTCAATCCCCGAAAATTCTTTCTTAATCATAACCATGACAGCACACTTCATCATGTTAAAGAGCATAGATGGAGTAGCGATCATCTCGTGACATTGTGATGATTACGAAACATTCAAGTAATTGCTTTGGTCATCGGTATGTCGCCTGGGTGTTGTGCTCGAGAACGGATGCACCTGGCGTAGCGTCGAGGGGGAGGGGCATAGGGGCACATACCCCCTTCCCATCGAATTGCAAACAATACGGAGAAGAGAGAGGGGAGCAGAAACGGATAGGGGTGGGATGAAAAGACGAAATAAATAAAACACTTCTCATCTCTGATTCAGAAACCATGAAGTCCACTGGACAACGTCACATTAGTTGCCTACTCCCCCCCCCCCATTCCCTCCCGAGTTTTAGGATCCATGTTATGCCCCTGCAAACTATTTAATTTTACCGCGTTGAAGATGTCATGTGAAGCAGGTTTTCTAGCTTTGTTGTTGTTGTAAACTTTGAGTTTATGTTATCAGCGTTTAAAGTTATCTTAATATCCCAACATCAGCAACGTCTAACTGAAACCTCAATTAAGCGGCTCGTTCACAGGGTAGCACAAAATTTACAGGCATTTTCAAAGGCATCTAACAATAATTTAAAAACAAACCAATATGGTTTTCATGACATAAATCTTTGTGACGATAAACAAGTTACAGCCATTAGGACATGTCCCCACTGAAGATCATTTTAGTATAATCACTGGTAGGTCCATGGAAGCATCGACATGGCTAGCTGATCAGCATCATATGAGTTTCAATCCCGGTATGAACCAATCAACTATCTATCTTGTCTAATGGTATCAGAAATTCCTTCCAATTACTTGATGTTATTCATATCATCTGGAGAAAGATGCTGTCTGATTTTTACGTCGCATGTTTGTACATGGTGTCGAATAGATGAACTGACGGGGAGGAGGAGGGGGGGGGGGAGGGGTCGAATAAAACAAAAAGCAAGGAATGCCCCCCTGACTAATTATTTTGAAAAGCCATGCCTTTTATTACTTTTAAATCGTTCAATGCAATAGCTTACATGAAAGTTTATTCGTATTCTACTTATGCAGATATACCAGACTCAAGGTTTTAGACCACAAAAGAACTTTAATACACCTCAGACTAATTTCCTTTAATTGTTGAACTCAAATTTGGACAAAAGCTTAAAACCAGCATCGGATCCAGAATCGAGTGAAATACGGGCAATATAAATACAGTGTTGAGAAGAAAATATCAGAAAATCCCCAATAATGTCAAAAATACAGGGATGTACACAATAAGTAGAGATGATCGAAAAAAGAGGAAGTGTAACCGATCGCTATCAGTATCGGCTTCCTTACACGACTGCTACTTCTCAAAGTTTAATATCTCGTTTAAAAACACCGAGTTAGAACTTGTCTATGTCTGTGTGATATCGTCGGATAGTTCGTACATGCATGGACGCAACCCTAACGGTTGGCCCCTCAGTCCAGTTCTCTGTTACAAACGCAAAACATCTTGAACTATCGCTTTCCTTTCATCCGATACCACCATCCCAAGTATGCCTACCGCCTGGTAGACACGGGTGAGTAACAATGGGTCGGCTAGGATTCTCCTTCTCGTCTTTTCTTCTTCAATCTTCTTCAGATTGTTAATGATTACACGATATGTTGATACCCATTCTAATGAGTCACTTTCGGTATGGTTGTATGGTGACTGGGCGAGGAAGGTGTAGCTTCTGTTGTAAACCGATCGCAGGATTATTGATGAAGCGTACTTTGGGAAGAAAGTTCGGAAGATAGTTGTCTACCTTACCAACTTTATTCTTCTTCTTCTTCTTCTTCTTCTTCTTCTTCTTCTTCTTCTTTCTACTTCTTCTTCTTCTTCATCATTCTTATTCTTCTTATTTTTCCTCATAGTCTTCTTCTGCTTCCACCTCCTCTCCCTCTCCTTCTTTCTTCTTCTCTTCCTCTCTCTCTCTCTCTTTCTCTCTCTCTCTCTCTCTCTCTCTCTCTCTCTCCCTCTCACCTCTCTCTAATCACTCTTTTCTTTCTAACTCTTATTTTGTTCTCTTTCTATCTATATATGTCTATATTTTGTTTCTTCTCATTTTCTCTCTTTATCAAACTGTACCATCCTACCCTTCACCTATCCCTCATTCTAATTGCTCTCCCATCCCTTTCCGTTTCTTCCTTTCTTTGCCAGTTTGAAATGAAATGTCTCCGCATATTCATCCCTAAATGATCACATACATATTAAGCAGAGAAAAGAAGGAACAATCATAAAATTGAGAGCTAAGGGATGGATGATAAATATAAGAGGCACTGGATTAGATAGGAAATGGAAGAAATAAAATAGAGATGAAAAGATATTTTGAAAATTCTTCTTCTCAGGAATAGTACATTCTAAATATAATTATGCAAAGGGGTCTAAACTCGGATAAAGAAGAATTAAGCCTTCAACTGAATGAAGAAAAAAAACACACTTACTATTAAACAAAAGAAATCAAATTGACCAGAGCGATGAAATCATTGTATCTGCATTTTAACAGCATCACAATCCAAGAAGTGTAGGTACATGTACGTCTGGACCGCCGTTTAATTCAATAAGAAAGAATAGAGCACAAAACACCTAAGGTGTCGAGTGTGTACTATACATTCTAGACAAGGTGCAACCAAGGCCTCTTTCTTCAAGGGGTTCAATACTCCATTTAACCACATCGATTACTGCTTAATGATCTTTGATTTTAAAGAGCCCCTCCTTACTTCCCTGTATCATATTTCAAATCGACATCATGCAGTGGTACTCCACATCCCTCTCGATCATGAGATGAAGGGCGAGAGAAGGGCACTTGAATTTGTAACGAGGAGCGGATATATTTCAATTTTTGCCACGAATATTTTATCATACTTAATGGAATATCGATGACAAAGATCTGAAGTAGAAATGTAAGACAGGATGTGTGATTCAAGAGCCTCTAGAATTCACTCTACCCTGCAATTAAATGCATACCTCTTTCTACATTCTCTAGACCCCCCCCCCCCCGCCCCATCACTAGCCTCTATCTTTACCGTCACACCCCCCATCTCCCCCTCTCTCTCTCTCTCTCTAGTCTCTCTCCTCTCCCCTTTCTATTTCTCTCCCTTTCTCCTTTTATCTCTCTCTCCCTTTCTCTCTCTCTCTCTCTCCATTTCTCCCTCTCTCCCTTTCTTTCTCTCTCTCTCTCTTTCTCTCTCTCTCTCTCTCTCTCTCCCTCTCTATAAATATATAAATATAGGAGCTGGAAGGTTAAACTTTATTGGTAAGAGTTATACAGTTATATATAAATGTATATAAATTATATTCCTTCTCTTTCTCTTTCTCACTATTGAATCTTCAGGTTGGAGCCTATAATCTTCGAATGACAAAATTCATGCCGATAAAAGTGAAATGTACCTCAATTTTAATACGATAAATATTCTTTGACAATGAATGTGCGTATGTGACTCCCCCATCACCATCATAATAATAAATGAAAGAAACATAGTGCAATTACGCAGAAGGGCGTCATTTCCATTCAGAACTGACTTTGTAAGCTTTTCCTCTACCAAAACTGTTCCTCATGTATCTTCTTTATCTCGTATGAGTAGAGCATGTATGTGTGTCTACGTGTCCTGAGACATTCATTAAGACTGGTCAAATAGATGACTCATAGCCGATAAGTGACATTTAATGACTCTTGATCAAATGAATCTTTCCCAAATGTCACTTGAAACAATTAGGAATACACTGTCAAATGTAGCCATGTATCAGAAACGAAGCGAGAACCGAGCTCTTTCATCTTTCAACTCTTTGGGCAAATAAACGGAAGCGCCGACACAATGACACTATACTGGGCATTTGTATCTCGGCAGCCTGCGATCCAAGAAAAAAAAAACAGCTCCCCTAATCTTATTTTAACTCATAGTTAGTTTGACTTTAATAATATAAAGCAACTTATTTATTCGAAACATATTTGTTATTCCTTTCTTTTTAATTAATTATTCATATTTCAAAATATGCATTCATATCAACTTCCAGTTTATTTCACAATGCCCGCCATGTCTCGTCACCGTGTTAGTAATGGCGAAAATAACAGCAAAGATGAAATCGTTTAGCTGCATTTTGATTTACCACTGCGAGTTTCAAGTAAACAGAACGTATGAATTAAACGGCAATCAAACCCTTGTAATAAGTTCATTTTGTATAAAAGCAGATAATGATAGAACAGAATTGCAAAGTTTTAAGTAATGAAATCGGAACAATAATAGGACAGTTATGAATGTTTCAAATATGAATCTATGCGAATCTAAGTTTGGTTGGCGGATTGTGCCGTAGACACGGACAACTCTACCGTACTTTGTCGCGTACAAAAACATATCATCATTCTGTTCTTTTTTTCTCATAAGTGCCTACTGCCAAGGAGCACTAAGCAAAGTGTATTATGGATAGCATAATGCTAAAGTTCCTCAAAATGAAAAATACATTTTTAACAATGACATTTTAGTCATTTTAAGTTTGAGCAGTTCCCATACGTATAATGATTACGACTTTTAGATGTTCATAACTTTCTTATTTTATCCGATTTTGTTCGAAATTTCACCAGTCTGCTTCACATTCTGTTTTTGTTTTCTTTCAGAATAGTTGGCTACTAAGTTTTGTTTTTCCTTAATAACAAGATATTCCTCCCTGATATAAAACTAAATTTTCCTGTAATTTTATTTCATCAGATGTACGATTCATTGGGATTATCGGATCAGAGGTTTTGAATTATTTTTGTAAGCATTATTCGGTTTTAAATGCAAATGATAAGAAATTTATCCTCTCAGAAAGGAGACATGGATAAGCAAACTCTACTACTCTAACAGTTTGACTAAGTACATGAACTCGCAAGTTATTTGGTTTTTGTAATATAAGGCATGTGAATTTGCATTATGATTTGCTAGCTTCCAAGTATCTTATTAATTTTAATAAGAGGATAAACAACTTAGATACCCTTTCCTCCCTCAAAATGAAAAAAAGTGAAGGCATTGAACAATTATTGTTTGCAGGCCTACTGAATTATGCAATTTAGAGAATTTTGACGAAGCAACTAGATTTAATCCTCATGGTATTTAGTTTTCAAAGTTTTTAAATTCTGGTTGTTTAATGAAATTCATTAACTTCCTTCTGCAGCAAATGAAGAGCCTTTTATATAGCAATATCACTATGGACATGATGGATGGCAATCCATTATTCAGTGGCGATGAGACTATATTTGATCTTCTAATTACTGATATAGTGAACACTCTAATTCCAACTGCTTATGAGATTAAAGAAGCCATCGATAGTTTTTTTTTAAATGAAATAATGGATAGCTTGGAATATTATATTGCTTGGCTTTGCATGTTTAAAATGCCATCGAAAGAGCAATGGCCACTTTCTTCTTCTTTTCCTCCTCCTTTTTCTTCTCCCATCTCTTACTTTATCTCTGCATCCCCATCTCTCTATAACATTGATTTCTCTCGCCCCCCCATCTTTCACTCTCTCGTCCTTCTGTATCCAAACTCTTTTTATTCCCACTCTCTCTATCTTATTTCTTTGTATTTTCTCACACCCTTTTGCTTCAGTCTGTTTGTTTGGTCTCTCTCTCTCTCTCCCCCCCTCTCTCTCTCTATCTATCAATCTATCTCAATCCGCCCTCTCCCCCCTCTCCCTCTCTATCTATCTATCAATCTATCTCAATCCGCCCCACCCCCCTCTCTCTCTTTCTCTCTCTCTCTCTGATCTTCCATAATGTCACGGACGGCAGCCGACTGCATCAGAACGTGCCAACTAATTCATTCGGGAGTAACGAAACCGTGAAATTCAGTGACGGGCGGAGAACAATATTGGACATTTTCTGCTTCCCCTTTGCTTTCTGGTTGTTGCCGAAGAGTTTTTCCCATTAACGCAACAAATCGATGCCAAAATAGCAGGGTTTCATTCAAGCGCGCATACTGAGGGCAATGGGCTTCCGCCGCACGCATGCTGTGGACCGCCGGTCAATATTCCTTGCCTGAACACATAATGAAATCACGTCTGCCTTCAATATACCCGACATTCTACAACACAGACAAGATTAACAAATAAATTTACAAACATTTTTTAGGAAGAAGGGGGGGGGGGGGGGGGAGTGTTTGCCAACTTTACTTTTAATTTTATTAGTGCTCATGCAGCAATGTTTTAACACGTTGAAATTATAATGTGCGCCCGTTTCCCCACCCCAACACCCATTTTTTCTGAAAAGCAAAAACTATGATAACATGTTGAAAAGTGAAAAAACTATTTTATATTTAATGTTAAGATGGGACAGCGGCGTCAATTCTCTTCAAGGCGGAGGAAGGAGGAACGAATTAATCGGAATCAAATGTTTCGTAGGATACGACGTCAATTAAAAATACCCCCACTCCACATTCATTTTTTTACTCCTCGAACGACATGAAACGATAATCATTACCAATTGACGTTTTGGTCCATTATGAGCAGAATAGGATATTCGTAAGAAATACAAAAAACTATTTACAAAAGAGCCTTCATTAGGGACTTCTAGATTTGCACGACGAGAACGTGGACTGCCACATGTGACATCCTTTTAAGGCAATATGACGTCCTTTTAAGGCACTGGCAGTGCTCGGCAGTGCCTTAAAAGGATGTCACATGTAGCAGTCCACGTTCTCGTCGTGCAAATCTAAAAGTCCCTAATATCCACGAGAATACAAGACCAATTAAAATGGGGTTTTAATGCAGGGAGCACCTTTACGATGACACCATAGATAATACAGGTTGGATGGATGGAGAGAGACGATGATTCAGAAAGATGTGGAGAAGCAACAGATAGAGACGATACACTAAACCGAAATAGAAACTTCTACACTATTATCTTCTTTCAAGAAATGCGGTTAATTGGCCACGATGTTTAAAAAAAACCCGTCTTCCCCCTAGTCTGTCCCTTTTCTCACCCTCCTCCTCTCTCTCTCTCTCTCTCTTTCTATCTATCTCTTTCTCTCTCTCTCTCTATCGCTAAACTTCTCCTCCTTTCTCTCTCGCCTTTTCTCTTCAACGATCATTTCTTTTCTCTCTCTTGTCATCTCTCTTCCTCTCTCGGCAAAATCACTCCTCCCCGCTAAATTCTAGCGCAAGTCATTTTGATGTTTGTCGCCATCTATCGGCAATAATCATGTCAGCGTCTCCATTGAATGCCGAATATAAAAGCAAATTGTAATAATTGCATATATATTTATTTGTGCATTACATGTCCGTCATATATATCTATACCATGTATCTTTATTGTATACCTGTAACAGCTAGATAAAAGTTGAATGCGAGTACATGAATATACAATTAAAAGGTTTGTTCACAAAATTGCACTAATCAATTACCCTTAGAAGAAATGATCAAGAAAATCAATAAGGGTTATTCTTCATCATGTCAACAGGGAATAAATAGCTATCTCATTAATGCTACTTATAACATAGATCTTAAACAGAAACTAGTAAATAAAAAAATGATATGAATTGATAATTTATGACCCTAAAAATTCAATATATTTGAGAAATGTGTTTATCACTCATTTTCATTAATGTTACAATAACCATGCTGCAGTACTTTAATATAATTTTTTTTTTCTTTCACATGACAAATTGAATGAAATATGCATAGGTTGACAGGTAAGTACCTACATATATTTCTACATTTTAAGAAATATATTAATCTGTCTGTTATCCTATCTTTTACACTTCAAATTCTCTGATTCATTGGTAGAAAATATAAAAAGTGATCACATGTCTTAAGAAGGAATTTTACATAATATTTTCAAGTAGTTGCGCTTATACCTAACCTCACCAATCATTATTATAAATTATATTAATTGTATGAGAATCAAGATATAGTGGTTCATTCGCTTCACTCTCCCTCAGGGGGTTGAGGGTTCAAATCTCTGTCTAATGCACATGTCCCTAGAAAAGGCATTTTACAGTTATCTCTCTCCACCTAGTTGTTGAACCTGGCAGGATATTACCTTATTCCTTCAAATGAAATATGCATTAAAACCAGCTGCCAGAGCTAAAGCTGAGGTAAGTAATATCAACAGCGCTTTGTAGAATGTGATACGAATGATTAACGGTTGATTATTAGTATTATTTTTATTTGATATATTGAAAATGATGAAATGACAAGGGAGTATGAGAAAGTCTCTCACAAAAATCATGTTTTGGAACCCTGGATTGAAATGTTAGTGCAAATGCAGTCAGCAATACAGTGGTGAATACAGGATTTCGGGGGGGGGGGGGTCTGTTTCAACTGTTGTTAAAAGTCATTTCTAACAGTTTTGAGAGCATTCTCCTTTTGGAAATGATATGTGGAAATGATTTTTGCTTACAATCTCACTAAAACTCACTTCTAACAGTTTTGAGATTTTGGAAGACATGAGAAGAAACGCCTCTTGAATCCCCCCCCCCCCCTCCCCTTGCCTTCCCGGATTCACTATGAAGTCAAAGCATACAAGTCCTCATCTTTGTTATCTGTCTGCAGAGCTTCCATTTCTGGCATTCAGAAGTCCCTTTTCTCGGAGGAGTTTTTGTAAGTGCCCTTCTTCCATCATCCTCTGCAGATCTGATCCTCCTCCAAGGTAGTCCTGGTCTATAAACACACTAGGAACTGTTCTTACTCCTGTCAGATCCAACAGAACATCCTGGATAGAGAGAATCAACACAGGAGAAAAGACAAGTTAACAATGATCAAATTGTATGCATCTACACTTAAAGTCATTATAAAAAATGCATACTAATTCTTATTCAATTTCTGAATGTCCTTTGAAGCAGTTGAACGTTCATGAATATATCATCAATTGTTGATGGAAAATATTGAAAACTGAAAAGCAACAGGAATCCTAAAAGGCAAAGTTGTCTGATTCTGTTCAATATTATTCATATTTACTTTTGCTTCACTTAATAAATAGAAAACTTGAGTTTGCAACCTGACAAAACTTGGGAAGAGAGAACAAAAAATAGCAACTCCAAAATATTATTTCATGTAAAATTACCATTATCTATAATTATAGCAAGGAAGTCTACTAACTATTTTGATGCTTTTGAAAGTATATTATATAATGTAAATTGTTCATCAAAATATTACCTAAACTCTTTGCATCAATACCAAAGTGATCATAATAATGATACAATATCACAAGTCTATAATCAATTTAAAATCTATATTATTGTTTGTCCTCATTCAGGATCCATAAACATACCCCCCCCCCCTTTTTTTTTTAAAGTACTTTTTTTTGTTTTCAGTATCTGGTTCCAGATTACATACTTATTTCAGTCATTTGACATGTGTTGATATATATGCTAACTACATGCCTTTCTGAACACTAAACTATAATGCATTTTTCTAGAGATGGCGCTATGCAATTTCAGACTCAGTTCAGTATTGCATTTCGTAAATGTTCCAAGATGCCCATGCCCATACAAAGATTAAATTCCTTTTTGGTTTGATAGACCTCTTTTATTTCCATGCTATTAATTTTTTCCATTTTTTTTCATGCTAGAATTTTACAGAGCTTGATTCAATCATGCCAACTCCAAATACTCAACAGTAGGCCTACTGTCTGAAAGGGCCTGTACATGTACTTAACAATTTATACCTCTGTAGAGACAGTTTGTTGTTGAAAATTGATAAATATATTAAAGAAATCATTATATCATTACTATACAATCATGTGTATTAGGGACATAGAGCTATTTAAAATATCTAAAAATATGGGATGAATGTACACAAAGGCACAATTGTGAACAACATAATAATTATCATCTCATGAAGGTAGAACCATATCAACAAGACATACAGGTACAGCTTATTATGAATGACACTGTGTCAAAATTATTTTGATGAACTTAACTTCTACAAGCTATATGCTTTGTATTAAGTTCCTTTTTTCATTTCTAAATTATTTAGTGTAAATGCCATACAAACTTTTGCTGTGTAGATGTCTTTATTGTTCACAAATATCAATTTTGTAAATTTGTTCATGTGAAATAAAAGAAATTAATCTGAAACAGAACTGAAGCTTATGGACCTCCACTTATTTGGCGAGCCTGAAAATGTACTACAAATAACACATTCTAACCAACAAATGTCACCAACTATCAAGTATTTTGTGTGAAGTTATACACATCTGTACATTGTGTCACAATACTTTATCTGAACATGTCTGCATAATTCAATAATGAAAATTCACAAACATTTTATAGTAATCTTAGCTATTTAGAATTTCTTTCCATTTCTAAATAATTTTTTTAAATGAGGGGAAGCATGACCCCTTGTGCCCACTCCTGGATCTAGCTATGCACTGATAACATGGTTCCTTGACTGTACACCAACCTGGATATCTTGTTCATCAGCCCTTTCTTCAATCTCTAGGACCTTAATCGGATTAGCACCAACATCTTGTAGGACAGATTTAGCCATCAGGCAGAACGGGCAGTAGCTCTTGGAGAAAAGCATGATCCGATGGCCTTTGATGAGCCCTTGGACAAGGCTGCAGGAAAGAAAACATAATTCAGGTTTCATTGAATTAAGTTTGCGGATTCAATGTTTAGGCATGATTAGGACTATCCTGGCCAGACCCAGCATGGATTGAAGAGACCGGTGATCAAAGTGAGTTATTTTTCCTTTCAAAAGGCAAGTTTCTGTGCATTTTGTTAACAGAATAATTTCACCATATATGGATAAGTAGTGATAACAATTACTTTTTTACTTTTACTTTTTCAGCCATTATCGATCCACTACAGAATGAAGGCCTCAGCATGTTGTCTCCAAATTGTTTAGTGCTTATTGGTGCCAATTAACCTTTCCCCAGTATTGTTCAGTTCATCTCTCCATATTTTTCTTTCACGTAACAATTAACCTCTTGGAAATACATGTATTGTGTGGTTTGTATTGGTTTGGGGGAGCGTGGAAGGATCGAGATAGATGGATGTACACTGCTCAGGCATACTGTACAAGTGAAGAGGTATCTACAGATCAGGACCTACCGCTCCATGGGCCCCATTACTCTAGCACAGGTTAGTGAGCCTGGCTAGGTTACTGTAGGCATTACAAAGCATACCTACATATACAGTTCCACAGAGCTTTGGGCCACTCATACAAGTGCAAGGTTATCCCTAAACCTTGCAATCTTCCATACTGCATTGATTACCTACAAGCATGTCTTTGCGAGCATTTACAATCGACTCATATGAGTTTGAGAAATTAGAAGAGAAAGATCGGTGGCTGCCATACTGGTTTCCAAGTTGTATGTTCAATTTTGCAGGATATTCTGGTGTACTTTACAACTTAGAGGGCGATCACATCTAAAATGTACACAGCACCACGTACAGATGGTTCCTCTGTGAGTGCTTTTGGTTGATGAAATAGCCGAGCCATTCAAACTGCAAAGATAATATTGTACATGTAGGAGCTAAGGCAGCTTAGGCTAAACATTTGAAATAAACTGCACACAAAGTTAAAGATAAAGACCAGTTATGGTGGTCATGCGATTGCATTGTGAAAGAAACCTTGTGGAATCGATCAGAAAAGGTTGATCATCTAGCATATACGTATTTGTGTGTCCTGCAAGGTTCTGGAATAATTAAAGTAATAAGAAATTTGGCCCAGTCTTGGTAAAGTTACAAGCACTGTACAAAGAAAGATGTATATTAGACAACGTGACACGTGCGTGACACGTGCACGATATCTATCAGGTCCAAATACATATAATAATTTACCAAATATATCAATTACTAGGCGGTTTCTCGGCAAAATCTGTATCATCACGTATTAGTCAAATCATATTCTTTCACATGATTGGTAATGAGAGCTTCCATTTCATTTTTTGAGAGGGGGGCGTTTCCATAACTGATCTTTACCTTTTAGGATAATGTGATAAACATGGTATGGTACGTAGAACTTTAGCTTACATTTAGCACACACGCACAACATTAATCCATCTCGGCAAATTGGAGCCTCATGATCCTAAATTGGCGCAGACAAGGGCCCTTCTTATTGGCTATCACTGGCTGCCATTTGCTCGATGTTATAAGATATTGGTGCAAGGAGAAAGCTAGCGATTTTCTGTTCGGTCTCATACCAAAATCATGATATTTCAGTTGAACCCTCTATTTGATACAATTTTTTCAGCATTCTTAAAAGGTTAAGTATTTCACTTAAGTTTAAGTCTTACAAAACTTGTTTTTAAGTTTGAAAAATTCTCATTTTCATAATATTTAAGGTATAAACTGGAAATTTATTCTGAAAATGTTTGTTGATTATTCTATTTTTGTGTGTGTGTGCAATCCCATGTGTGAGTCAGATATGTGTGAAGTGCCTCACCCGTTTAAAGCGTGACATGTCAAAATCTCCTTGGTGTGATATAATAATCATCACTAATATTACGATTGACATTGGCTTTGCCATTGAACTGAAGTTGCGCTAAAGTTAAGTAGGCACTCTCTTACTTAAATTTGAAGGCACTCGAGCGGATCAGCAAATTGGAGCGCGTAAAATCACTGTCACTCCAGCAAAGCATAGAGTCAATGCTAATGCGTATTGACCCCTAGCACTGCACTACGTGTTAATACTAGGCTAGTTAATACTAATAATAGGCAGCATTTGAATACATGAATAGTCAATACACTCATAACACACAGATGCACACAATAAGGCCATGTAAAATTGATTACATGTTGATCGTCCGGATTTTTTTAAAAAGAGGAGGAGGGTGTACCATGTTATTTGATATTTGATATTTTTCCCAAGATGGCTGCCGCGTGTACAAATAGTATATAATTGAATATGTACATCAACCAACGTTGCCGTAGTGAGTTTGATTTGCCCTAAAATATCAATTTTGGCTTTCTTCAACAGGTTTCTTTTTGTCTATTTTTAAATATTAAATGTTGCCTTTATTTTAAATATGTAATTTGTAAATATATTGTCATTTTTGTTTTGATTTTGTAATTGTTGTTTTAACATTTATGTAGATCTACATGAATGACATGATATTTAACATTTTCATTGGAAGCCTTGAAGGCGTACCTACATTTACGCGCATGCATGCTGTCTGAAATCCAGCGCTAGAGCGCGGCCGCGCTATCGTGAGGTATCTGCGATGCGATGATCAGTCGACTCGATCGACTCATCTCTAGCTATAGCTCCTCGACTCAAGCATATATATACATGCGATATATGCATGCGCAGCGCATGCATCATCGCATCATTTTATAGCGCAGCTTCACTTCAGCATATCGCCGATCATATAGCATATCAACCACTCTACATTTCAATACAATTTTTTCTAGAGTCTTAGTATGTTTGTACAAGAATATTTGAACAGCGTATTTGAAGAAAAGGTGGAAAAGATGCATATGGTAAGTATTCTGTGTTGTTTTCTGTATGAGCCGGTCTAGGTGTTGTCTATTGTCTCATGTTATTACACAACCTCCTCCCTCCACAAATAGCAGAAATCACGGAAGAATCCTGGATCGATGAACAGGCTAAGACCTACAACATCGTGTATTAAAAAAAAAAAAAAAAAAAAAAAAAAAATCAAATATCAAATATAAGGAGGCGGGCGGAAAAAAGGAAGCGGGCGGGGACGATCAACATGAAATCAATTTTACATGGCCTAATGCCGATGTGCCTGATTGGCAAATTTTAAAGTTGACTCACAATTTGAATTTTAAATTATTGCTTCTAGCATTGCCATTGGAAAGTTGAAAACAATTGTATTTTTTACTGCTATTTAGTAGGGTGTCTGAACGATTTTTCAATTTTCAATTTGGGATTGTTTTTCACCATTCTTGTCGGATATTTGAATAAAAAATGTAATCAGAATAATACATATCAAATTTCAAGACTCACCAATGTTTCTATCAAAAGATACAGCCCCTCAAAAACTCTGCAATATTCATAGCATTTTGGTCAGAATGGACAAAAAAGTGGTTCACGCCAAGTTATCATTTTTGCTCAAAAGTTGCACAGCACGATATGCAAAACGTGGTGTAAGGGTATTTTCAAACTGAAAGGCCTCAGGATCCCTTGGGACTAGAGAAAAAATAAGCGCAGGGATATATTCCTTACAGCTGGCCCAACTTATCCCTCGGGGGCTCACTTCATGAAATTGGTAAATCTCTGAGTTACCATGGAAACAATGTTTAAAATCGCTGTTTTAAGCAAGATATTTTTAGAATTTTGGGGGCGAGCCCCTTTGCGGAATGTGGAAAAAAACCTGCTCTTTCATACGACACCTCACTTATTGAGTATCACCTTCAGGATCACACAATATATATTGGTTTGAATCTCATTTTGGTAATAAAATCATTGACCAGGTTTGCATGAGCGCGCAATGCACATGGACTACATAGGGATGTGTGCAATCTCTATGGGGAGGATTTTAGCACACAAAACTGAGTGCGCGATCAGACACCCCATATTTAGGTGTCTTCAATCGTCACTAAAGTACACGATTTTGAGTAAAATCAGTTGAGTTTTGTACAGTGGTTTTTGAAATGTTGAGAATCAAAAGCACAGCTTTTAATACACAGCCAGGATAGTAATGCACCTATGTGTGCTCACTGTGCACAGTTCTACGTGCATGGTGTGTAAAACTAAAAGTTTAATCGAGACCAAATGACCGACACGAAGTTCAATGTGTGGGACAATGTCAATGTCTATAACATTTAATAAACGATTCTTACAACTATCGTTGGTGAAATTTACGATGGTTATGAAAAATAATCTATTACATATATATACATTAACAAGCTGATTTAATCTTTGATATAAAAATGATTCAGAATAACGTTTAAAACAGTATTTTACAAAATTACCATTTCACACTGGAGGCTGCCATTTTGTCTCAAATACTGGAGTCGTCCTTTCTAACTCGGCATTCAGGCCTAGCCTGCGACTCGGCCCATTTGCAACTTTGGCGAAAGTCGAATTTTGCACTCTCGCAAACAATGCCTCCTCTTCATCCAGGCGTGAACACATCACACAAAATTGATACTTAAATGATTTGGGATAAAACACTCTTTTATAACATGTATACTAATTTACTGTTCATAGATGATTTTTGTTTAATAATTAGCAATTTCGAGGTGTAAACTTTTTTTTTGAGTCACTGTATACTTAAGCGTCAGTAATGCTGCAATGCATGTGCGCATCACGAGTGATTTTCAACCAATCAGAAGGCAATGGATCGCGCGTCGATACGTCACAGTGCTTTGACCCCGACCTCTATCTTGCCTCTTCGCGATGTACTGTGTATGTGCCAAACATGCATGCGTTTCCAAACAAACCTTACCATACTATCCGTAGACTTAGAAACTACGAACGTAAAATGGGAAATCTTCTTACGAAAGTGAGCCCTTTGTGCTGTTGCCGTTCACAAAAAGGTAAAATATCTACACTTTCGCAACTCAAATAAGTAACTACCGGTAGATCTATATATATGGCTCTTTGTTTTGAATAGATCTAACTGTTAGATAGATAGATCTAAGTCAATAAGTCAATCAAAATAATATAAAAGCCAGTCTCTATGAAAGATGGATGAACTAGAAAGAGCTTCTCAGAAGTGAACGTGTTTCTTTTATGTGATTTGTAAATGTCGATTTGTTAATCAACATAGATCTAACTTGGATCTAGACCCTCTAGACCTAGAATCTAATGCTATTGCGCAAATGTTTGTTGTTGTTATAATTTGTAGTCCTATGTTTTCCTGATAAAGTTAAGCACTAAAATATCCATTAGTGCTTTTGATGAATACTTTTAGATGTAAGCTTTGATATGTAACATTTTAAAGAAACCTTTATCTGGACAAATTAATTTTCAACTAGGTCTACACTGTTATACAAATAACGCACGTCCCAGAGTGCAATAGCGGTGAATGCAGTACGCGCGAGGTTTCTTTAGATTGGTGCCGCTCTGTGCAACGCGCGAGGTTTCTTTAGATTGGTGCCGCTCTGTGCAACGAGCCGCTTGCGGCGAGTTGACAGTGCGAACCATCTGAAGAAACCGAGCGAACACTGCATTTACGTTTCGCACAACAGGGTCAAGTGCGTTATTTGTTTTATAAAATAGCGACACAAACAGCAACAAACAAACAGAAGTTTAGATCTTAAGTATACGAGAGTTCGATCTAGATCTAGAGTTATGTTGGTTCTAAGACCTTGCAGGCTTACCAAAAAGTCCACGGGATTCATTGTTTGATTAAAAATAAAATGCATGGGGTGTCTAGAGACGAGTCTACATCAGACAGCTGAAATTCCTGGCTTCATTATAAAATCCAAAAGTCAAAACGGGTCTAAATCCAAGGCAAAAGTAAAACAAAAATTTGCTTTCTAATAATACCCCGCTCTAGCTCTAGCTAGAGCTAAGCTACGCGTACGCTGCGCTGGGGATCATGGTGGAGCGTACAATATTAGCTACGCGTAGCCTATAGCCTACAATGCACTCGAGGGAGCGTACTAGTACTACGCGTACGCGCGCGCACTGGATCTCCATGGTCACGCGTACGCGCCGTGCAATATAACTTTTTGTTGCGCTTTTTCTGCACTCATTTCTGCAAAATCGTGCTTGCATCAAAAATTTGTCAATGCCATGTGACGCGTATTGACCAATCACGATGCTTAAAATACTAGAGCCATTTTATAATACACATTACTCGGGGGCGGCGCCAAGCTATTTTGTTAGGAGGCGATATGGGCGCGCAACGCAGGGGTGTCTGACGGGGGTGTGCCCCCTCAGATTTGAATAGTTTATGAAATTGATGCATACATGTACAAGCTCTGCTTTTTAGTCGGCCTTCCTTCCCTTTCAATATTTGTTTAATGTATTGTAGATCTATTGTGCAAATTGATCTAGAGTCTATATGTATATACATATGTGAATATGTTAAAATGTAGGCCTAGAGTCTACCATCATTGTAAATATGAACGATTGAAATAGGGAAAAATAAATGAATTGAATTGAATTGAATTGAATGGCTCAATTTGGAGAAAACAGTCTTAAGTAAAACTAAGAGGAACAAGAGCGCAGGTGTGTGTGTGTGTGTGGAGGGGGGGGGGGGGGGGTGTCACCATATTTGAGTTGTTGTAGCAGTGAATTTGTCGTTTCCATGGAACAATCAGCCATAAGATTTAGGAGATAGGCCTACAAGGGATTAATATTGATTGATTGATTGATTTTTATTCGACAAGCTTCCAACATACAACAATATACAATAATAACAGATCAAAAATAAGTCAGCTTGAACAGGATAACCCACGAAAGCTCGAGAGCTTATTTCCAGTGGGGTCCCTTACAGACATGTATAAAATTAATAAGTTAAAATAGTAATATTTACAGACAGATAAGAAAATTAAAAGAACTACTTATTAAAGATAATAATAATAATAACAACATTAAACTGATGATAGAAATGATATTAAGTACAAGAAGAAAAAGAAGAAGGAGAAGAAGAAAAAGAGGAGAAGGAAGAAGAGGAAAATAATGATGAATTTGTAGAATTTCTATAACGTACGAAAACATAAGTATATACAACATGAAAAGGTATGAACCGACAGAAGAATAAAAATTTCAATCATATAACATGTCATTCACTTCTCTTCTCTGACTGTCAAGTATTAGGTATTCCTTTAATTTCCTCTTAAAATGATCATAGTTTCCTATTTCTTTTACACTATTGGGAAGGGAATTCCAATGTTTTATGGCATTGTAATAAAACGAATTTCCAATACTACCTACTCTTTCTGGTAAGTTAAAGTTGAATCGTCTATTTCTTGTATTATAATCATGTACGTCAGTAACAAGATCGAAGTTGGATCGAATATAATGATTCGACCTAGTATGATATATTTTATGCACGTGATGCAATGCGAGTTGTTTTGATCTTTGGTCGACTTCAAGAAAACCAGCTTTAGAAAGTTCGCTGTAGCCAACATGAGTTCTTGGACCAGAACAGTTGATAAATCTCACCATTTTGTTCTGTATAATCTTCAACTTCTTTTGATCTGACTTGTTTATGTTACTATACCATGCAGGGTTAGCATAGTCAAATAAACATTGAATAAGAGCAAAACAGAGTGTACGTCTTGCTTTTAAATCCATACAACTTTGATATCTGTACAAAAATTTCAGACGAGAATTTGCTTTTTTTACAACTGATTCTACTAAAGATGAAAATGAAATTGCGCTAGCCAACTCAATGCCTAAATACTTCACAGACTCTTTTCTCTTGATTGCTTGATTATTGTGTGTCACTTTGAATTCAAATGACTTTTTAGAACTACTTTTAGAACAAAATAAAATGCTTTCTGTTTTTCCCAAGTGTAAAGAAAGCTTATTATCAGTCATCCAATCGACACACGTAGACAGCTGTTCACTGAGCTTTTCCTCAATATATTTAGGATCAGGATTTGAATAGAGTAGTACGCTGTCATCTGCGTACAATAATAGTTTGAAGTCTTTTATACAAATACACATATCATTTATATAACTTGAAAATAGAATTGGGCCTAAAATGCTTCCCTGAGGAACACCGCATGTTATAGGCATTAGTTTGGAACGAATATCATGAATGGCCACTACTTGGTGCCGATTAGATAAGTAGGATCTGAACCAATCTAAACTTGCCTTAGCAAAACCCATTAGTTGTAACTTCTTCAATAAGACGCAATGATTAACTGTATCAAAAGCTTTTTGCAGATCAAGGAGCACCATACCAACAAAGCGCCCTTGGGAAGTTTCTCTCCTCAAATAATCAGTCAAATGAATTAGACATGTTTCAGTCGAATAATCATGTCGAAAACCAGATTGAAATTCATAAATTATATCATTTTCTTTGAAGTATCTTTCAATTTGAACACAGACCGATTTTTCTAGAATCTTTGATGCTACGCTTAAAACACTATAATAGGTCTATAGTTGCTAACATCAGTTTTATCTTTCTTTTTATAAAGTGGAGTCACTTTTGCTATTTTCATATCTTCTGGAAAAGTACTCGTCAAGATAGATAGGTTCATTAAGTAACTTAGAGGCTTAAATAAAACCTTCGCACCATCTTTTAGAAATTTAGCTGGAATCAAGTCTAACCCAGTACTTTTTGATACATTCAACTTACGTAACTCTTTGAAAACAAATTGTTCACTGATTGGTAATAACTCGAAGCTGTTTTCATGTACACCTTTTCTTTCGTAAAAGTCACGAATACAATCATTGTCTGCGCTGAAAAAGTCTTTGGAAGGGGGGAGTTTGTCTACTAATTTGGCAGCCACATTTGTGAAATGAGAATTGAATTCATCAGCGATGGCCATCTTATCATGACATAATTCCCCATCAATTTTAATGACAGATTCTTGTTCTTTTCGCTTCTTATTTTTCAATCCTAAGCTTTTTAGATTCTGCCAAAGTTTTTTCGAATCTTGTTTATTTTCTTCTATCTTGTTTTGTAAGTAATCGAGTTTAGCCTTTTTCACCTCTCTTTGGACCATATTTCTTAATACTCTGTATCTTTTATAGAGCTTCTCATCTTTTGCTCTTTTCCTCCATTTTTTGTATACTATATTTCTCTCTTGAATTAGGGAAAGAATATCTTTAGTCACCCAAGTTTCTGATCTTTGTTTTATTCTTATCCGTTTCAGTGGCGCTATCATATTCAAATTTGAGATAAAAACATGTTGAAATATTGACCATGCCTCATTTACATCTGTACAGTCAGTTATTCGTGACCAATCAACAACAGATAGTTGAAGATTGAAAGACTCTTCTGTATATTTTTTCATGGATCTGATATCATTAGTCCTGTGATGACCTATAGCCAGTCTAACATTTTTCCGTGTACAGAAAGTAAAATAATGGTCGCTAATACCTAGATCAATGACACCACTTTGACTTATTTTATTTTCTTTGGTACAACCAACATGATCCAATAGAGAAGAACATGTAGGTGTAACGCGTGTTGCCTCGTTAATGAGTTGACTAAACCCATGAAGACTCAACAAGTCAATATATTTTTTAGCCAGTAGCGATTTGCGAAGAAGACAAATATTCATGTCTCCTAAAAGAATTATTTCGTCATCCTTCTTTAATGTATCAAGAATATTGGACAATTTCTCGATAAACAAATTGTTTTTCGGAGGTCGATACAGAACACCAACAACAATTGGTTTTGATCTTGGTATAAGCAAATTTATCCACAGGGATTCCGTATCTCCAGTACTTATAGCATCCATAATATTAAATGCAATATCATTTCTGATATAGAAACATACACCACCTCCAGAGCCAGAGGATCGATCATGGCGTATGATTTTATATCCGTCTATTTCAATTTCTTCATCATTTATGGAATTGTTTAACCATGTTTCAGTAAAAGCAATAATAGACAGCCTTTTTCTTTTAAAAAGAATTCTAAATTCCGATATCTTGTTTAGAATAGACCTCACATTAAGGTGTAAAAAATGAAGACCTTTAGCTTTAAACTTTTCTTCAAATTCTTGATAAAGAGAAGTGTTTTCATCTCTGAGGTTTGGCGGAATTACTCTTGCTATCGCTTGCTTTTCAGGTGTAACGCGCGTTATCTTAAAATAGTTTTCTTTTAGTCTATCCTCGTTTTGGCTTTCTATCTCTATACAATCGTCATTAAATAATGAGTCACAAAAAGATGGCAGACAACATGTAAAACAATTCCACTTCTCATCAGGGCATTCATAATATAATCTGCGGTACTCTGAAAAACTGATAGCTTGACAATTAGTGTGAAACCATTTTTTACAAGAAGAACACAGAAGGCCGTGTTGATTACATTTGACTGGCTTATCACAGTTCCCACAAGGGAACTTATATTTTCGACCGTCAACTATAATTTTCGGATCATCACTAGATTTTGAATATGATTTCTTTCAGTTGGCGAAAGGTTTTTCATCGTAAACCAATGTTTGAACTTCCGGTAAATTACCGGAAGTTCAAACATTGGTTTAGACTCTACATTCACATTAAATGTGAATGTTATAATGACGCGTCTAAATCTGATCGCCTGATTTGGCTTGCCTTCTCTCTCTTTTTTTTCCCTTCTATTTATCTTTATTTTTCCCCTCTCCCCTGCCCTCCCTTACATGTACGTCATATTTTACATTTTATATTTCTCTTTCTCCTAACCTTTCTCCTTTTCGTCCCCTTCCTTTTATTTTCTTCTCCTTATTTTCCTTTCTTCTCCTTCTTTTCCTTTCTTCTCCTTCTTTTCCTTTCTTCTCCTTCTTTTCCTTTCCCTTTCCTTCTCTTTTTCCTCTTTCTCCTTCCCTTGTTCAAAATGATAGGAAGCGCGGCCGCCCCCTACCCCCTGTGGCGCCGCCCCTGACATTACTTTAAACATTACAAAACTTGATAAGGATATGAATGATTTAATTGCATGTTGTAATAAAAGTAACACATCATATTATACACATGAATAATAATAATACATGTAGGCTATTTCTATTTTCCCCCCTTCCTTTAGTGAACAAGGGATTAAGATCACAACTCGGCACAGACACCGATGACTATGCATATTCTATTACCTTAAATGATGAGTACGTAGACTTTATATTTAAATGATATAAGCTGTCTTTATATTGAATCCATTTATTTATCAAATTTGTTATTCCTACACCATGACCACTACTTCATGAAATATTTGATAATCCTACTATTATTTGATTCGGAATTATAGAGAAAGCAACAACAACGACAACGCTTCATTTCCTCAATTTTGATTTTCAAAATAAAAAGAATTAACACATGTTTTTTTCTAATAAATTGATGATACCTTATTTGTTCCTACATTTAGTCATTTTAAAACGTCATTGATTTTTACATTCGTACTTTTGTTTTGGTGTTCGCAGATGCCAAGTTGAGATTCATTCTCAGCCAGAAACCATTAAAGTAAGTCAACGCTTTTTCTGCTTTTGTTACTTCTTTTCAATTATTTTTGAATTCATTGATCAGATATGTTCAATTTTCTTTCTTGTTTTTGTCCTTTCTTTTTATTCGTCTTCATATTCTCCATCTAATCTTCTTTTCTCACCGATATTATCATGACATTCTATAATGCCACATTGCTAAAGCAAAGTTTCATGTATTTTTTTTCATTGTTCAATTCCTGCTCTTTGTGTTGATATCCGTGGTTAATTGAATATTATAATGTATTTGTGTTTCTTAAGGAAAGATTCACAGACCCTGAACCAAAAATCAAAGATGTCTCCCAAGCTCAAGCCGTCAACAAGGTAAACATCTGAAAATGAATGAATGCATTCTTCTGTTATTTAATCAAAGTAAAACTAAGACATTTACCAACGCATATTGGTTGCTTCATGTTACATATGAAAGTAAAACTAATTAAAATACAACTAAGATTAACTAGAAGCTATATTCGAAATAGATTGAAATGGAGACCATTTTGTGGAATAACTGTTTCTTTTATCCCTTTTAGGATGTTTCCGGAGAATTGAACACATTACTTAATGTCAAGCAATATATCCAGGTATCTATATAAAAACAATTCATTCCTTTTGGCCTTTATTTGTGACAGTCTTAAATTACCTTGTGCATTTCATTTTCATCAAGTAATTCAACCAGCCTTGCTATTGACTTTTGCCAATCACACGAGCTTACCAAAAAGTCAGCATTTTCATGTTTATCTTATGGATTTATTGATTCTGATTTAGGACTTGAAATTTCTATGCTTATGGCCTCATGGTATTTTATATAGGTATACAGTTGACTTACATATTTTTGTTTAGTGTAAGGGTAACAAAATAAGCCATACAGAAAACAGGAACTCGTTCTTATGTATATTATTTCGTTTTTAAAAACATGTATCAATGGTTTATTTCCTATTTCTATGTATAAATAAACATGAAACGAAATTAAATTGAATGAAATAAAATGATTTTTTTTCTTCCAGACCCTAGTCCTTGACGTAGCTATCGAGCAGGAAATTGATACTTTCATCAATGACATCCTAGATGTAAGCCTCTTAACATCTTTGTCATAGTATTTAAGTCTTAATCTAAATACACTGTCGCTCATATAGTTGAAATATTTTTGTTTTACCCCAATTTATGGAATTATTTATTAAAAAAATTATTCCTAATAGATCTAGATAATAGTATACATTCTCAAGATTTATTGAATAATAATTTGCCAATGCGTGTTTTGCGTGACTGAAAAGCATGTGTATGCTACTATACTTATCAACTAGGGGACCTACGCCCTTAAGTCTTAAATGACAGTAATGAGGATTAATGCCCCACAAATGGGCACTAATATAGCACGCGGTTTTGAACCTGGGGCCTCACTGTTACGAGGCCATTACTTTGTCACTGTAAAATGACTGTACGCAGCGGGGGCTAGGGTAGGGGGCAGTTTCCATAAATACAAAAACACAAAGAAAATGCAATAAATTTCAATAATTTATTGCATTTTACCCCGGTCCCCAACATAACAAATTCCTGTGTGCCCATGCCTAGAGCCATAATGCATGGCCGTCCAGAGAATTTTTTTTAAATGTTGATTTTTCTTTGTTTGCTTTACAGAAAAAAATTCATTGAGGTTGTCCTTGATATCATGCTCCAGAAATGCATCTTGGGAAATAGTCTGCAGAAATAGAAATATAGGAAAGCTGGTTTATTATAATAAAATAGAAAAGAGTATTCTAATTTAGTTTGGGATACAAGACTGAGAAGAACAATTATTTTTATTTAAACATTAAATTGTATCGCATTTTGATGGATCTTACTTCCATCTTTAGCGGGATTTCGTTTTCCGACTCTATTTTAGGGAGTAAAGAGGCAGGTAAATTGCTTTTTATTATTTATCCCTCTCATTACAATTGGCGGAAAATCTAAAGTATATTCACTTGTGTTGAGCCATGTCGACATATATTATTAATTTTTCTTTAAATTATTTGAAATGACAATATTTTGTGTAAACAATTTCCTTTTCATTGCCGTAAACCAGCCCTTTTATAATATTATGTTTTCTGTTTTTCAGACTATCGTTCGAGAGGCTAGGTTTGATCGAGAGGTTGAACTGTACATCAGCGACATTTTTGACGTAAGCATTTCGGTAGTTTCTAAAAGCATTAATTTTACTGTGTAGCATGCTTGGATTCCAAACCAAATAAGCTTCTCCTAAATTAGCTAAGTGCAGAGGAGTGAAAATCCACTCTTTAAGGTAACAAAATAGAGATCACTTCATTTGGGAGAGGAAATGCACGCTTAAAATATTGGAATCATCTCAAAATAAGTGATTTGGAGCACTCTTTCGAGAATGGATTCCATTTGTTTTTGAGCCATTGATTTTCACTCCAAAGCAAAGTAATCTCTAATATGCCTCTTGTTCATTGTCATAAGGCTGGTTTGTTTTTATTCTCTTTGCCACAGACTATCGTCCAAGAGACCGTTCTTGAAACAGTTTCAGACCCTGAAACAGCAATCAAAGAAGTCTCCCAAGCTCAAGCCGTCAACAAGGTAAACATCTGAATATGAATGAATGCATTATTCTGTTATTTAATCAATGTAAAACTGAGACATTTAACAAAGCATATTGGTTGCTTCATGTCACACATGAAAGTAAAACTAATCAAAAAACAATTAAGAACTTGAAGCTATATATGAAATAGATTGAAATGGAGACCATTTTGTGGAATAACTGTTTCTTTTACCCCTTAGGATGTTTCTGGAGACTTGAACACTTTACTTAATGTCAAGCAATATACAAATACTTGCTTCCTCTTTTGCCCTATTTTTGAAATTTAAATTAAAATTAAAATGCCCTGTGCAGTTTATTGTCATAAAGTACTTCAACCAGCCTTGCTTCTCCTAAATTATCTAAGTGCAGAGGAGTAGAAATCCACTCTATAAGGTGACATAATAGAGATCGCTTCATTTGGGAGAGGAAAGCCACGCTAAAAATATTGGGTTCCACTCAAAAGAAGGAATTTGGAGCACTCGTTTGAAGGTGTATTCAACTCCTTTTTGAGCCGTTAATTTCCACTCCAAATCAAAGTGATCTCTAATATGACTCCTAAAAGAGTGGGTTTTTGTTCTCACTCTTGTGCATTGCCATAAGGCTGGTTTGTTATTTTTTCCTTTTTTTCTACAGACTATCGTCCAATTAGACGCGGTTCTTGACCTTGAGATAGACGAGTACCTGAATGCAATCTGTTCTGTAAGCAAACAAAATAAAACATTTTGAATTTCATTACAAGATTTTTAAGTTCGAGTATTCACACAAAGTAAATTATATCGCATTTTTACATTATCTTACTTCCATCTTTTGTGTGATTTTGTATTCATACTTTATTGCAGGAACGTCGGGGAGCGGGCAGATAAATTGATTTTAATTATTTTTATTATTTATCCCTCCTCTGAATATTCATTGGTATCGTTGATTACAATCTCTACTTTAACGCATTATCGAACTTTTTATTTGAATAAATAAACACATCTGAGTAAATATCGAATTTAGCATATACTGAAACTCCGTCTTCAAATATTAGCTATTTTATTAAAACAAAAAACAGCGAATATTTGATCAAAATGAATTATTTAGGAATTTAAAGCTCACATCTTGTTCTTCTTTTCCCTAAGACTGTGATCGATGAATTGCTGTGCAAAGAACACTAGATCAAACCATTTATTGAAGTAGCTACATCCTTTTTTTGTTCTTCTGTCTTGTATCCCAAACTAAATCAGAATACTCTTTTCTATTTCATTATCATGAACCAGCCTTCCTATATTTCTATTTCTGCAGACTATTGCCCAAGATGCATTTCTCGAACGTGATATCAAGGACAACCTCAATGGAATCTTTTCCGTAAGCAAAAAAAAAATTCAACATTTTCTAATTGATTATAAGATTTTAAGGTCGATTATCTAAACATTAAATTGTATCGCATTTTGATGGATCTTACTTCCATCTTTAGCGGGATTTTGTGGAGCGAGGAGGCAGATAAATTGCTTTTTATTATTCATCCCTCTCATTACAATTCGCGGAAAACCTAAAATACATTCGCCTTGTTGAGCCATGCAGTGTCGACGTATTATTATTCATTTTTCTTTAAATTAATTGAAATGACAATATTTTTTGTATATAATTTCCTTTTCATTGTCGTAAACTAGCCCTTTTATAATATTATGTTTTCTGTTTTTCAGACTATCGTCCGAGAGGCCAGGTTTGATCGAGAAGTTGAACTTTACATCAGCGACATTTTTGCCGTAAGTATCTTGGTATTTTCTAAAAGCATTAACTTAACGATTTTTTAAACATTGAACAACATAAATATCTTAGTTGTCCTTCTTTGTTTCCTTTCATCAGTTTCATCTTGACTGTGCTTATTTTCATGGAAATATTTTCATGGCAAATTTACATAAATTTTGTTTTATTCATATTATTGTTTAGATTTTGATAAACAAATATTGCAATTAAAATTTAAACTCTAGATATGAAATTTAAACTAATATACATGTATTTTTTTATTTTTTTTTGTTATTCATCAGAATGAATTTGCCGACTTGGAGCTCACACTGTCTGCCAAGACCATTGTTCAGGTAAATCCATATCGTTTTGTGTGTGTTTATTTAACAATACTGATGAAAACCAGCTGTGAACCACTTTTAGTGTGGTATGAATCATGTGCATTGACTAACTCCCGAATAATTTATCATTTCTCTTCAGACTATTACCCAGAAGGCGGCACTTCATTTTCATGTTGATGCCTTTCTTAGCGATATATTTGAGGTAAGCGTGAAAACATAAATGTATGGAACATAGTGCATGGTTGCATTCAAATGAACACAATGCTTTTATAATTCACCATTTAAATCCAATCGCTTTATAATAATTCGTTTTGTAGGTTGATGCGTGTCGCGACCGAAAATAAGTTCAAAACATAAATGGTTCACTTTCAATTTGTTTAAGAAATTTATTGGAAAATGCGATTGAATAGTAGTTAATTTGTTAATCTTACATTCCCCTCTTCCCAGGATGTGACTGCTAAGTATCTGCCATCACCACCGCCAACATTGCCGCTGACTACAACACCAGTACCACTACCAGCTCAACCACCGGAACCACTACGGGCTCCACTGCCTGTAATAATACCGGCGCCTCCACAAAAACCGCTGGTAGCACCACCACCACCACCACCACCAGCAACACTATCAGCGCCACCATCAGAACCACATCAGACACCAACACCAGGAGCACTTCTGGCACCACCACCAAAATCCCTACTGGAACCACCACAAGTAGATCTACCGGCGTCACCACCGGAATCAGTACTACCGACGCCACCAGAGCAATTACCGGCTGCACCACTAAAAACACTACCGGTTCCACTACCATTGGCACAACCGGTGACTTCACCAGAACCACTACCGGACCCACCACCACCAAAAATACCACCGCCACCATCAGCACCATTTCTGGTTCCCCCACACGTAGCCCTACTGGAACCACCACCACCAGTAGCACTATCAGCGTCGCCTCTAGAACCAGTACTGGATCCACCACCAGTATCACCACCGAGGCCACCACCAGATCCACTACCGGATCCAAAACCAAAAGCCCTACCGGTGCCACAACCAAAACCACAACCGGTACCACAACTACCGATAGTGGAGATTCCTTGGGACGATCGCAATCCATTGAAGATCTGGATTGAAAGGGCTCAATATCTCTTAGATATGTCCAAGCCCATCCCATTCCCTCCACCAACCGTGTCCCCCAGTCTTGCCATTGACATGGAGTCGGCCACACCAGGGTTATCGGTCCAGCAGAGACCAACTCATCATGAACAAGAAAATGAAGTTGGCTATTGCGTAAGCACCGTACACGGCGGACGTTCATTTCTTACATACAAACTCCACCAAAACTATTGTACTTCCCGGGAAAGAAAGCGGGAACAGAACTCTGAAATTCGCTGCCGACAAGGCGATACTACCTCCAGTCCTGGTTCTACCTGCAACACACGCAACAACCCGGTTAGCCGATCAAGTGATAAAAGCTTTTTACGCCGTGGTTACCGGGGTCCTGCTAATCGCAGATAGACATTCAACCTGAACCAAATATCATTGATTATAAATTACCTTGTATTATGTTTGTTAATTTGTTGCAAATCAAAATAAAAAAAATCCCTGTTGGAAAAAAAAGTATTACAAACATATCATGGATGTCCACCTGGAAACATCCTCATCTAAAACCAGAGAATGACTTGTTTTAGAAATATACTCCAATCTCGACCTTCTTCTCTGTTTAATGTTCAATGCAATAATAATGATATAATGCGCCAATATACATGTGTATAAATAAAATTAAAAACCATGATATGAACCGCATCGATTTAATAAAGTTATTACAACAAATCTTATCTGATTATTCTCCGAGTTTCATTGCAGTTTAGAGTATCATTTCGTGCTACTTCTCAATTTCAGTCTTATTTGTTTCCTATATTCTCTGGTTTAACATTTTTTTTTGTCTATTCTTATATTTTTTGTTGTTATTCTTTGATTCCAGATTTTTATTGATTAATTTCCTCCCTCTCTCTCTCTCTCTCTCTCTCTCTCTCTCTTTCATCTTTGAATTTGCTTTTATGTCTACCTTTGTCTGTCCCTCCCTTTTCTCTCTCTCTCTCTCTTTCTCCCCTCTCCCTCTCTTTCTCTTTCATCATAATATCAACAACGCCCTCTCCCTTGATAGTTAATAAATAGGCAAAAAAACAACAACAGCAAGTCTCCCTCTTCTGTCTCTCTCTCTCTCTTTCTCTTTCATCTTTGAATTTGGTTTTTATGTCTACCTCTGTATGTCTCTCCCTTTTCTATCCCTCTTCTCTCCCCCCCCCCCCTCTCTCTCTCTCTCTGTCTCTCTCTTTCTCATTGATTCCTGCTGTAAATATATATAAACAAGATTATGGATGGATCACTTTTTAAAGTTTTACCTTCCGAACCCCCCCCCCCCCTAATTTCCTCTCTCCCTCTCTTCTAAAGGAATAAAGTGCCTGTCATGTCAGGACTATAATTGAGTTAATAATTTATTAAGTAGATTTACACCCCCTCTCTCTTTCTCTCTCTCTCTCTCTCTCTCTCTCTCTCTCTCTCTCTCTTCACATGATAATGTCCTCCCCCTTTCATCTCTACATGTATTTCTCCCCCTCTTTACCACATTCCCTCTTCTCTCTCTCTCTCTGTCTCTCTCTCTCTCTCTCTCTTTCTTTCTCTTCTCTCTATACCCCCCCCCCCCTCCCCTATGTTATGACAGAGACCATGATTATCATTTTGTACAAGACATTCTTTGAAGTAAATTTATTTGGTACAATAACACAATTAATAACTCAATTATAGTCTTGACATCACAGGCACTTTATTCCTTTAGAAGAGAGGGAAAGGGGAAATGGAGGGGAGGGGGGGGGGGGGGGGGGGGGTTCGGAAGGTAAAAATTTAGAAAGTGTTCCATCCATAATATTCTTTATATATATTTACAGCAGGAATCAATGTCCGCTTTTCAAATGTCTTAAAATGAATTGTTCTCTTAAAGGCACCGTTTAAAGATACTATGTCCTTTTGCAGCAAACCTCACATTCTGTATAACTTTGCAGGAATTATGAATATGTCATGTATGTCCTATCTGTGAAATTTAAACATTAGCAGTGTCCTTATATTCAAATTATGCAAGGAAACCCGTTTACTTGCTAGACTTCACTGTCAGACACTATTGTCAGTATTGAGTGACTGACTGGCTTTTTCTTCTTCTTTGGTAATAACATACATAAAATGAGCTGTAAAGGATTTGTCTACATCAATAACCCACTTCTTGTAATGGCCAAAATTAAACTGATTGAATCTTTGCGCAGCATAAAATGTATGACCATGCGGTACAATGGTCTGAAAATCAAGACTATTACTTATTGACTCTATAGCTTCTAAGTCGATTTGACAACTAATAGTAGTTATTTTCCCACTTAAAGGTAAAGACCAGTATTGGAAACGCCCCAATTTCAAAAAATGAAATGGAAGCTCTCATTACCAATCATGTGAAAGAATATGTTTTGACTAATACATGATGATAACAAATTTGCCGGGAAACCGCCTACTAATTCATATATTTGGTATTTTTTTTTCTCTCATGGTCGTGTGAGAGATATAGGGTAGTCCCATATACATCTTTCTGTGTATAGTGCTTGTAACTTTACGAAGAATGGACCAAATTTCTTATCATTTTGATGATTCCAGAACCTTGCAGATGCTAGATGCTAGATGATCAACCTTTTCTGATCGATTCCACAACGTTTCTTTCGGCACAATGCAATCGCATGACCATTACTGGTCTTTACCTTTAAAGACATTTTTAAGCCCCATTTTTTTAAGGGGAGTCCTAAATTAGTATTATCTTTCAAATGCCATTGGAATTTAACCTTTTCATTTTTTTGGCCTGCAAAAGGGACATAGTACCTTTAAAGATAGACTCCAATTCTGGTTAAAAAAAAGAAAAAATTAATTCTCACAGAATCAAACGAAACTTACACTGAATGTTCAAGATGTTCAATAAATGACATGTGCCAAACAATTTTGAAAGAAAATGTATACTGGCTGAGTAATGAGCATAGAAGACAAGGAAATCAAGGTAGTACTAGCCCCGACACCATGTGTGTTGTCCCATATATAGCTTTCTGTGTACAGTGCTTGTTACTTTACCAAGACTCGGCCAAATTTATTATGATTTTGATGACTCCAGAACCTTGCAGTGCACACCAATACTTACATGCTACATGCAGGGGCGTACGCAGGGGGGGGGGGGGGGGGGGGGTTGTTTTTTGGACTCCAAAAAAAAAGTGTCCGCTACATGTTATCAGTGTCTGTGAGATGGTGTAATATTGAAGCTCTTACACAAATTGCGCCTTAAAACGATCATGAAATGCCTCAAAAAATTAAAAAGATTGAGTGACTGGTTTTACCAAACTCATTTTACCCAATAAACTGTAATGTTATCAAAACAATTAGGAAAACGCAAAATGAAATTTCGATTTTCAATCATAAATATCTTGATAATCAGACAAGCGAACGGCCTGTAAAAGTCACGGGGTTCCTGACTGACCTAAAGGTTTATAATTATCATTGCAGCATGAGCTAAATCCAGGATTTTGTTTCAGAATCTGAGACAAAGTTACCTGTTGTTGACGATAACTCTAACACTTTACTAAAGTCCCACCGTTGACGTATAAAAGACTCAGTGACACCCTTTGTGCTGATACCAAACAATGAATGCGGTTCAACCTTTAATGAAATAAACAGAACACAGTCATAAGCATTGCGTAATATAAATGCCAATGAACATAGATAAGCTGATCAACTAATATTACATCCTTGCTGTATATAATATACACATTCACTCTCCTTCATGAAATATACATGAGCCTATACATATTCATGAGCTTGACCCTGCATTGACCCCTATAACCTGACCTACTTTCTGTCATAGTAGTATACCCCAAATCTGTCTACCCGGCCAATTGCCATTATAAGACACCAAATTAGCTAGATTATAATCACACAGAGTTTTCCTCAAATTCTTATTAAACCTGTTATAATACCAGGTCAGTCATCATATTTAACTCAACACTGTTTACTTTCACTAACAGCACCCTCGCATGTCTATTCATGCGCTACACAACATACACTGGCACAACGTGAGCTTCGTGCATTAACTCCAACTTTCTAACTCAGATTTAGCCCATTCATATTCCTCCATTTTCATATCTTACAGTTTCAACAAGAAAGAAAACATTTAATTTCAATAATCTTAGGTCGACTTCTACTTACAACATTGGGCTTGTGTGTAAACTGACAAATAACGGTGAACTTCAGTACCAAACAACACGACTTGACAAACGTGTTTCAGCTCCTGAACCAAAACAACTTCGCCCTCAACGGCCCTGCTCAGAAATACGAATAAACTCTCGCTTCTGACGTCACAATGCCCATTGATGTAAATAATACAAAATATCTCTAAACTAGAGATAACATCCCGGCCCCTTAAATGCGAAGTTTTAAAAACTGAACATTTACCCTCTAAATCTAAATCAAAATTCACGACAATCATAAATGTCGTACTTTCCTTGAAATGATTTTACACCTTTAAATCCAGGATTTTAAATTCTAGCCTCAAAATGTTATAATTTGTCTGCAATATCCAATACTTCTTCTTACCGGTAATATAAAAACCCTTTACATAACTCTATTACTGACAAATAGCGTGGTTAAAGGGAATCTGTCTGATTCAACTACAAAAAAGTCAAACTGTATGAAAATATGATTACTCATCAATATAACCTGAAATGATTTTTTACATAAACCAACAATTTCTTAGCTGAGCACTGTCAACATGAAACAATGACACTTCTATATAATCTGCATACTTGCATAGTCTCCTTGTGAAATATCTGATTCAATGCACACATAAAGTGCTCACTATCTGAATGTGCAACGTGACAATGCAAAAATAATTTATATCAAGACATCACTATTAAATGTCAAGAAATAATGAAAAGGCATTCAATCTCCAAATTCTCTCGCTATACTGTACTGTACTGCCAAAGGTGCTTTAAATATCGTAAATAATGTTAATTCCAATTAAACCCTTTGACTGACACACGCACAAAAGGCATCATTTATTTGGACAATTGCGAATCTTTGAGTGCTAAACTTTCCTTTATCATTGAATGCATTTTCACACATGGATGAATTCATGGAAATATGAAAGGATGTACACAAGCAAAATACAAAGTTTACAAGATGCTGAAGATAGTCTGCAAGTTCTGCGAGTTCAGATCAAAGTTTATCATAAAGGTCACAGGGTCTGAAAGTTCTGAGATTTCTAAATTATCTCTTCGCTGTGATAAATGTACACCATTCAGCTTCACAATGAAACGTTCTGAACTTGTATGACATTGTCTATCTGGTCAGCGATATATACGCAAAAGGCTAGACGATTGCAGGTGAAACGCGAAAATAACACATTGATCCAAGGTCAAATACGCGAAATTTTTCTGATCCCAGGTCAAATACGCGAAATTCTTCTGATCCAAGGTCAAATACGCGAACAAATATCCCTCATCCGGATTTGAACGTTGAACAACTATGAGAACTTAGTGAATGGTCACATTCGTAGTAGAAACTATTTCTCATTTCAAACAAATATGAGACTTCTTGCTTCACAAATATAATTTCGCGTAAAAAATATCCCTCATCCGGATTTGAACGTTGAACTATGAGAATTTAGTGAATGATCACATTCGTAGTAGAAACTATTTCTCATTTCAAAACAAATATAATACTTCTTGCTTCACAAATATAATTTTGCGTAATTTTCTGGTACTTTGGTATCACATGCTCCAGGCAATCTTGTGGTATTCATATCATCGAAAAATCAACAAACTTTCACATTTGACTTAGACCTTACACTTGTGACTTTTCCACGGATTCAAGCAAGCACAATTTCTGAACAGGTCGCGTCAAGGCTCCTGTGACTGTTTTCACCTTTGCTGAACGAACCAGCTTATCCTTGCTTGGATAGATCTCGATGACTCTACCCAACATCCATTTGTTACGCGGCATGTCATCCATGATGAGGACTACGTCGTCCACAGCGATATTTCTATTTTCATCCAGCCACTTCTGACGCTGCTGCAATGTTGGCAGGTACTCTTTCATCCATCTCTTCCAGAACACGTCGGCCATATGTTGCACTTGTCTCCACCTTTTACGCGAGTAGAGGTCGCTCTGGTCAAACACACCTGGTGGTAGCTCAGCATTGGGCCTCATCAGAAGCAAGTGGTTTGCTGTCAGTGGTTCTGGATCCCTCATGTCTGTGGACACCACCGTGAGCGGCCGTCCGTTGATGATCGATTCTACCTTGCACATCAGCGTAGGTAAACCCTCATCGTCGAGTACTTGCAGCTTCATAACACCATTCATCACTTTTCTTGTTGTCCGTATCTGTCTTTCCCATGCACCTCCTGCATGAGATGCTGTTGGGGTGTTGAATCGCCAATCGATTCCCCTTTGGAGGAGATTCGCATGGATTTTCTGCTGATTCCACCGTTTTCCTCCTTCTCTCAGCTCACGCTCAGCACCTACGAAGTTGGTGCCATTGTCACATCTGATCAGCTCTGGCCTTCCTCTACGGGAGATGAATCTCTCCAAGGCGTTCAAAAATGAGTCTGTGTTCATGGTATGTAGGATCTCAATATGGACCGCTCGTATGACTAGGCACGTGAAAATACAGCCGTACCTCTTTAGCCGACTTCTACCCTGCTTTACAAAGAACGGCCCAAAACAATCAACTCCAACGTGGCTAAAGGGTGGTTTTCCTGGTGTCACCCTGTCTGCAGGTAGATCAGCCATTTTCTGTCCCACTGGAGCTGCTGCTTGACGTTTACATGTGAAACATTCATTCAGGACTTTACGGACTGTTGGTCTTCCTCTGACTATCCAGTATCGTTGCCTGATTAGAGATAGTACGTACTCCTTGCCTGAATGACCAGACAAAATGTGATAATGTCTCACTAATAGCTGTACAACATGATGATTATATGGCAGGATCATAGGGTGTTTTGCCTGTTCCTCTAACGGTGCATTTCTTAGACGTCCTCCGACATGCATTAGACCCTTGCCTGTGAATTTGACATTTAGCTTCGAGAGTGGACTGGACTTTGCGATGCGAGAGGGCGACGTTCCTCCTGCAGTCAAATTATGCTGTAACACCTTGTACTCTGCAGTGTAGCTCTGACGCTGAACGTACCGAATAACTGCTTCTTCAGCTACAGCAATATCACCTGTCCTAAGTGGCCCTTTGACATCACAGGTGTTCCCTTGAACCTTGCTCTGCAAATGCTGTCTCACTCGCAAGATCCATGCAACTGCTTTCTTTAATCTGTACCATGAGGAGTAGTGCTCTAGCAGCCGGTCCACAGCATTGGATTGATCTGCTTCAGTATTAAACACTTGAATACCCTTCTTCTGTTTAACTTCTGGGTCATTCTCATCAATGGGTGCAGTTGTAGTTGGGTCCTGTGGCCAACTACTCTCAGCTTGGCAAATGAACTCCGGTCCAACCAGCCACCTGATGTTAGTTTTCAAGTCTTCTGCCCCAATACCCCTTGACACATCATCTGCTGGATTGGAGCTAGTGTCAACATGGTGCCACTGACTGGGTTCTGAGTGGTCTTGGATGACCGCTATCCTATTTGCGACGAAGGTGTTAAACCTTTTTTCTTCGTTTCTAATGTACTGCAGCACAATCGTGCTGTCAGTCCAGAATACTGACCGCACGATTGGTAGCTCTAATTCCCTTCTCAGCATTGAGTCCAGCTTTACTGAGAGAGTCGCTGCCATAAGCTCTAGTCGGGGGATGGTTACTCTCTTTATTGGTGTGAGATGCGACTTTGCAACTAGCAGGCTGCTATGTGCCAGGCCATCACCATTCTTCATTACTATGTATGATGCTGACCCATACGCCCTCTCCGATGCGTCTGAGAAATGATGTAACTCATACTCAGTTACTTCTCCAAAGTCATGGGGCTTGATGCATCTATTCACCTTGAAATCTGCCATCTTGGGTAACTCATCAATCCACTCATCCCATTGGCGTCTTTCTGCGTCTGGAATCTTGTCGTCCCATCCAAGATTCATTCTCGTTAGTTCTTGCAGTATCATTTTTGCCTTCAAGACAAATGGGCTGGCATAGCCAAGAGGGTCGTACACTGAAGATATCACACTCAGCAGCCCACGTCGAGTTCGAGGCTTGTCTCTGGGGGTGAACTTGTACAGGAAGCTATCCATCTCTACATCCCAAGTAATGCCTAGGGCCCTTTCAACAGGAAGGGCATCATGAGTGAGGTCTAGCCCTTTAGCATTTTTCGATCGATCTTCTTTGGGTACAGACTCTAAGACCCTTGGTCTGTTGCTCAGCCACTTGGTCAAGTTGAAGCCTCCTTTCGTCAGGCCTTCTTTCAGGCTAGCTGCCAGTCTCACGGCATTCTCCTCGTTGTTCACCGAGACCAAACAATCATCAACATAGAAGCTTCTATGTATCGCTCTTCCTGCTTCTGGAGTGAAGGCATCTGGATGGTCTGCAGCTGTTTGATGGAGGGCAAAGTTACAACAACTTGGGCTCCATGTACCGCCAAAGAGATGAACACACATTCGGTACATTTTGGGCTGTCTCTCCAAGTCACCTCCTGGCCACCACAGGAATCTCATGACGTCTCTCTCAGTTAGGGGGACTCTCACTTGATGAAACATTCCCTCAATGTCCGCCATGAGTGCCACTGGTTGCTGACGGAATCGAACAAGTACTCCTAGCAGGTTATTAGTAAGGTCCGGCCCCTGTAGCACTACGTCGTTCAGAGACACTCCTTGGCACTTAGAGGCACAATCAAAGACAATTCTAACCTTGTCCGGCTTCTTGTCTGTCATCACTGGATGGTGAGGAAGGTACCAGACATTACCACTGTCAGGCTTACAATCTTGAGGGACTTCTTCCGCATACTTCTTATCGAGAAGTTGGGTCATGACATCAGCATATTTGGCGTGCAGTTTCCCATCTCTCACCAATCTCCTCTTAAGAGACTGTAGCCTTTGCTCTGCTAAGTGACGGTTATTAGGAAGGCAGGACTTTCTCTCCCTGAAAGGTATGGACAGCTGGTAGTGCCCATCTACCTCCTGTATGGAGTCTCTCCATACTTGTAATGCTCTCTTGTCCTCCACCGACATGCCCTTCGAGTTATCAGCTAGATGCTCCGTGCCTTCCATCTTCCAGAACTTGGTTACCTGTTCATCCAATACCATATCTTGAGCAATGAAATGGGATGATGGTTGATTGCTTGGATGCTGCTGCTGATTTACTGGCCCATTCAGAGTCCATCCCAACACTGTGCGTACGGCATACACTTCCCTTGGTGGACCGAATCTAACTTCTAATGGCTGTAAGGCCTCTGGAGTATCCTGTCCTATTAAGAGCTCAACCTCATGACTTGTAGTGGGAAATTCCAAATCCTTAAGATGTTCCCAATTCTGCACATCTGTGGTGGTAGCAACATTGTTGCTGCTAACGTTGATCTCCTTCTTTGTATATACGCATGGCAGCTCTAATTCTTCATGGGTGGAAGGATTCCTGATCTTGAGGCCAACTGCCTTACATTCTATGAAGCTACTTGACTTTTCCAACGTTGAAATTGATAAGACCTTCCTTTTTCCCTTGGCACCAAGTTTTTCAGCTAGTTTCTCTGTGCAGAAAGAACTTGTTGATCCAGAGTCCAATAATGCAAAGGTATGAACTGTCAAAGATCCATCAACAGCTCTGACCTCTACCGGAACAATAGGTAGAGCAATCTTGACATTTGTGGCAGCACTGGTGCTCTCTGCAAAGGAGGTCTGCACATCTACCGGTGGCTCCGCTGTATCGGAGTCTTTCTGTACCACTCTTTCAGTTGGGAAATGAAGGAACCTGGTGTGTTTTCTATTACATCCCTTCACGGAACAAGTCCGATTTAGAAAGCACTTGTGGCTTTGGTGGCCTGCCTTCAGGCAATTGTAACACAGACGGTAATCTCTTGCTAGCTTGAAACGTTCTTCTACTTTAAGTTCTTTAAATTGATTGCAGGAAAAGAGATCATGTTCTTCACTACAAACTACACATTGCTTTACTTCCTCGTCATTTTGGCCAACGTTAATTCCATGAGAGGAAAAAGATCTCCCTCCCCGGGACACTGCCCCTTTAGATCCTTGAGCTTCCTTCTTTCGGTCATCGAATAACCCTCCAAACACTGGGTCATTGACTTCTTCGGCAGCTTCGAGGACCAACTGCACCAAGTCAGACAAATCGGGTGATCTTCCTCGGTGTCGGATGCCCTTCACCACCTTCAACCATCTGCTCCTCAGGAAATATGGGAGCCTCTCCACCATCTTTACCAGTTCACGTTGACCCCCGATCTCCTGCATGAGATCGAGTGCACTGAGGGTCTCCTCACAGATTTTCAACTCATCTGCATAGCTCTGTAATCCCTTGATGTCGTTAGGTCTTATAGCAGGTCCATTTACAACCTTGGAGATCCATGCTTCTCCAATCTTGAACTTACTACCATAGCGTTCCGATAGTAGTTTTCTTGCCCTTCTATATCCTAAAGAGGGTTCCACCATCAAGCAGCTCTTGATGATGGTCTTGACCTGATCTGTACAACACTGGAACAGCTTCATGAGCTTTGTCCCTTCCTGAAGTGAGGACCCTCCGATCAAGTTGTCGAAAGATGTTACAAACTCATGGTAGTGAAGAGGATTGCCATCAAACTTCATAACCTCTGCACTCGACAAACTTATGGCCTCTAACAGACGCTGCTGTTGAACTTGAATCTCTAACTGATTGTTCATGTGGAGACTGGTATTGGAAAGAGACTTTGTCTGAGCCGAATCCTCATGAACCGGGTAGGCGATTGTTGAATCCAGATCCTTCGGCCCATGGATCGTAGGTGGGTTCACACGCTGCTGTGTGTGAGATAACATCTGACCTTCATTTCCAGCAGGTTTGGATGCATTCAGATCTGACTGGATGGGAGAAGGAATGTTGTCCTTCAGTTCTTGACCTATAGAGGGGGCCTCTCCTTGAACTTGATGGCCAGCTTTATGCTGGCTGACGCTAGTAATAACACTTCCTTTGTTATGACGACTTACATGTGAAGAACTCTCCTCTTCATAAAGACTGCTGTAAACATACTCTTCAGCCTTGGCGATATCCAGCTTGGTCTGTAGCTCCATCTGGATTTTCTTCTGTTTCAGCTTGAGCATCTCGATATCCAACTCTTGCTGTCGACGTAAACCTTCAGCCTCCGCCGTCAATGCTGCACTTCTTGCCATGGCCTTGGCACGTAAACGAGAGCTGGAACTAGAAGATGCACTGCCTGCAGACTTAACGATGCTTCCACACTGACTGACCGAGTCTTCTGGATTGACATCGGGCAAAGTCTTGGGCTCTACAACACTCATCTTGAAGGGGCGACGCGTTCAATCCAAAGGACCCTTGTTGTTGAACTGTTGTTGACGATAACTCTAACACTTTACTAAAGTCCCACCGTTGACGTATAAAAGACTCAGTGACACCCTTTGTGCTGATACCAAACGATGAATGCGGTTCAACCTTTAATGAAATAAACAGAACACAGTCATAAGCATTGCGTAATATAAATGCCAATGAACATAGATAAGCTGATCAACTAATATTACATCCTTGCTGTATATAATATACACATTCACTCTCCTTCATGAAATATACATGAGCCTATACATATTCATGAGCTTGACCCTGCATTGACCCCTATAACCTGACCTACTTTCTGTCATAGTAGTATACCCCAAATCTGTCTACCCGGCCAATTGCCATTATAAGACACCAAATTAGCTAGATTATAATCACACAGAGTTTTCCTCAAATTCTTATTAAACCTGTTATAATACCAGGTCAGTCATCATATTTAACTCAACACTGTTTACTTTCACTAACAGCACCCTCGCATGTCTATTCATGCGCTACACAACATACACTGGCACAACGTGAGCTTCGTGCATTAACTCCAACTTTCTAACTCAGATTTAGCCCATTCATATTCCTCCATTTTCATATCTTACAGTTTCAACAAGAAAGAAAACATTTAATTTCAATAATCTTAGGTCGACTTCTACTTACAACATTGGGCTTGTGTGTAAACTGACAAATAACGGTGAACTTCAGTACCAAACAACACGACTTGACAAACGTGTTTCAGCTCCTGAACCAAAACAACTTCGCCCTCAACGGCCCTGCTCAGAAATACGAATAAACTCTCGCTTCTGACGTCACAATGCCCATTGATGTAAATAATACAAAATATCTCTAAACTAGAGATAACATTACCCAATCCCTTTAAACTGTTGCCGGAGTTAAAGCCCGGGTAATTTTGCGTAAGCACTTTGGAAGTGAACAGGATATTGCGATGCAAAAGAACGGAATTTTCATAAATATAACATATCAATTGGAATAGAGAGAACTGAATTGGGAGATACAAAACATGTAGCAAGGAAAACAAAAAGTACAAAACGCAGGTGTTGACTTTGTTTGTTCGTTGCTGTGAGTTTCTTTTTACCAGGAACTAAATACTGCAGTTAGTCGTTTATCTTTTCCTTATCAAGACGAACTTGAGATATTTCCCGTTAAATTGACAGCTAAATATCCTGAAATGGCCTGATTTCATGGACCGTTATAATGTTTACATAGCGGCATATTCTAACCCTATCCCCCTCCCACATAAAAGAAGCACTATTTACCCCGCTCCCGCCACATCTAAATACACATCGACATAAAATGTGACGTCACTCCCTTGATGATCAAGTTGAAAGTGACATAGGTCGCTTGGCAGGGGATACGTTTGATGTGGTAACGCGTCAGATCGGATTTTAGTGAGCTTGTAGTGGCCTTTAATACCGTCAGACCAAACAAGTTAGGGAATACCAAATGCTCATTAAGGCCAATGAATTTTATGACTCTTTCTAAACAATTTGCAGCAACGGCGTATTGTTTGCGTTGTTAGCGCTATCTCGCAGTTTTATTATAGCGGTACACATTAAGGCGCTCGTACGGGTATAGAGTTCAATAACGAACTGCGTATGGTGTATTTTCCAAGTTTCTGTACCATGGATAAGAAGTGGACGGGGTACGAAAATGGAATTTGATTGTTAGTTGCCAATAGATACATTTTGTTTCAAATCCTGTAAATCAATATCCCCGTCCATTTGAAACATTCATTCTTTCCTCCTTTTAGCTTTTAATAAAGCACTCTTTATTGATTCATTTCAATTCGAAAGGGGAACTAAGAGTCAAAACCAAATGATGTAAAACATGTTACATATTACAGCATTTAGATATCCTCCAAAACTCATTCGTTTCGGTACTTTGTTAAAGGGGGGGGGCCGAGGTTATACATATATATTGTGTCAGTTTGCTAGTGCTTTTAAATTGTAATGTGTTTTGCGGGATCTATAATACTATAAGGCCGACATCCTGTCTTCAAACCTAACCTTTTATTTTGATACAGCTCCTTCTCAAACCCATTATCATAAAAACAAAAGGAGATATTCCCATTTTCATTTTTAGAGTTAAATGTAAAGTACTGAATATACACATGTAGTTACTCCAACGAATAATCATTTACATTTCGCAAATATTCATGCACTGAGACTTTCACAAGAGGTTCATAGATTTCCTACAAAATGATGAACATCCTAAACTGATGAAACTATTATACATCATACGACAAGGCATGACAACATGACTACCATCTTCTGTCTACTAATAAATCATGTTTGAGGTCTGTATCCTCACACATTTGTGTTGATAAACATCTAGGTACATAAGTTCAGAACAAATATCACCAGACAATGAACTACATTATGATGATGGACCTCGACATTCAAACGATTCCCGTGTACCTACGCAGTAGTTGGAACTCACCTACTAATAGGTATATGAGCCCTAGAATGGCTTTACAACCATTTATTGCCGCCATCTTTATTTTGGCTTCCCACCTTTCAAGGCGGTTAGTGCACGGTAGCCAAAGCTTTCCGTAAAGAAGCAATTCGACATAATTAATGACCAATTCACATACGTCTTCTAATTACGTGAATAAATAAATCATATCATATCGATGATTGATACGGAATGCTGGTTTTCCTCCAACTCACCTCCTCAACAAATTTCCTACATCAGGGATTTGTGCTATTTTACCCCTAGAATCTTAAGTTCGATGAATGGGGGGAGGGGGTTCTGTTATATCTTCACCTATTCAATCCCTTCCACTAAACAACAACATAAGCGTCGATAAAGAGGGAAATAATGATACCTCCTATTTATCCCTTCACAATTTCCTGTTGTAAACTTCATGTCTGCAAATTATATCTCTATACCTCTATCTGGTCGTATTATCCTTTTATATTTTGATTGGAGCAAAATTGATTGACAACTTTTTGTTATCTTGTCAGAAGTGTTTGATCCATATATGGGTTTCTAAAAACATTCTTCTTTTCTTTTCATTTCATGAATTAGAGTTATGGTCTGTCACAGATTGTCAGAAAAATTGTTCATAAATCACTAACATGTTGAATCAAAGCTTTATTTCCAGTTTCAGGTGGTATACAAAAACATGTTAATGTCAGTATAAGCAATGGTATGATAAGAAATATAAATATAACTTTATAAACCTTCTGATCTACATATCACTTTTATACCCTCTCTATATACGCCCTTTACATTTATAGACAATGATATCACAGCAATACTTTCTCTTTCATTTTTGAAACAGTAACAAAATTCTTTAACAGTATGGTACGCCTTTTTCGCCTTCCCTTTTCCCCCATTTCTCCTTTCCCACCATTGTGAAATTCATGTTCCCTCTCTGTGTCTCATTAGGAATGGGACGACCTTTACGGCTCTCCGAGTCCACCTACAGATACATAATTATAGAGGTGGGTGGTGAAACTAGGGCATGTCTTGCGAGTTGCGATTGATTCAAATTACCATGCAAACTGTCTTTTATTTCTCTTTATCTGATCCGATAATTGAATTTAAATAAATGTTTGATTCCTTTATTACTCAATCAAACATCGCCAACAATATAACTTTAAAAAGAGCGGTTACGAACTATAGACATGCTAGATCTGAAGATATTTCAAGTCCTTTTAGTACGGCGTTAACACCGCTTGCCCTGGGCTGTACACTATGCTGTGTTAAGCAGCGGTTATGAAACTAAATATCCAATCATTCCAATTGAGATAAATGAACTCACGTTTATTGTTTTGAAAGCTCATCATGTCATAGTCACGCTTTACATTAATAAGAATCTAAGATATTCGATGAGTAACATCACAGTAGAATCGAAGACAATTAAGGGTTCGCGCGATTTCCTTAATCTAACGAATACGGATAAGGAAGACGAATGAAATATTATTATTGTCATCAAGGTCCTGATTCAAATACATTAATCAATGATGTATGAACATACCTCGATGGAAAGGCCTCTGATGGTCCTTCTGTGTTTTATATAGCGAGCTTAATACAGTAGTCATGGTATTTGAATCACATAAGTTAATAGGTATATGGCCACCGATTGGTTTTTATACAACCCTTTATGACTGTAATCTGCATACCATATTCTCACCTACCAATAAATAGTGCAGGGGAATGTTTCTTTCCTATTTCCAAACGAATAGAATATTATGACTGTACTGAAAATCAAGAAGAGTGAGGTCAATCTAATTTTTCATCGAATTAAATTTTTATCAAAATTTCGGCTTAAAGGGATCCGGTAACTTTGTCTCAGATTCTGAAACAAAATTCTGGATTAAGCTCATACTGCAATGATAATTATAAACCTTTAGGTCAGTCAGGAACCCCATGAATTTTACAAGCCGATCGCCTGTCTGATTATCAAGATATTTATGATTGGAATTACTATTTTTGAGAACCGTTTGCCAAACGGTTTTCATAACACTACAGTCTATTGGGGAAAACGAGTATGGTAAAACTAGTCACTCAAGATTTTTACTTTTTTGAGGCACTTCTTGATCATTTTAAAGCGCAGTTTTTTTAGGGCTTCAATATTACACCATAATCACAGACACTGATAACACGTAGGGCCGTGTAGCTCAGAGTTTACATTGTTAAACGATCTATTTAAGTGGTATAGAATAAAACTTAAAGAAAACATTGATGACAATTTGAGATGAAGAAAGACCAAGATATGTAATTATTTTTGTAATTCCCAAAAGCAAAGTATATTTATAATGAACACATCCTTTATTTCTTCAATGTCATTATATTTTAAATTTCATTGTCCTTATATTACACAAATATCCTATGAGAGATTATTATCATCAGTGACATCTTCTTCTTTTTTATCCCACTTTATCTATGGCAACTTTTTTGTTATTTTGTATATACTTTGTTTTACGGTATGATTTTTTAATGACCTAATGGACATGTTGGCCACAGTCAGTATATTAATCTTATTTCATTTCTTCTTCCCATTATTTTTTCTAGGGGTCTCGATTTAATATATAACTGTCAGATTATCTTGGTATAATATGTTGTTATACTTGAAAAGAAATTGGCGATGTAGAAAAAACATGACTCTTGGATTGTATTATCTAAATCAATTTCAATGAAAGATCACCTTCCAAAACCTTTGTCCACAAATTCAGGAGACAGACATATTAGTTTCACCAAAGACTTATAATAATTTCTTTGAAACATAATAGTTCACTTAGGAAAAACAACTTATGGCAAAAGTTAGATTGATTAGCAGCACCAAACTATATTTCACTTTCGTTCACATTGGTGGAAAAAAAAAGTACATCGATAAAGATAACATGTGTACTATGTAGCTAATTTGATCAGTACAGATCAAAAGCTAAAGAGATCCTCTTTTTTTTTTCTCTCTCTCTCTGTTTTCCCTTTTTTCTTCATATTTTAAATCAATTACATTGTATGGTGGAATCATAATTATTTGCTCGTGGTTTTAGGTATAAATATTTGTAACAACTAAATCAAGCAATGTCAGAATATTTTTTGTTTAATACCACTTTTCGAGGCTTTGGCTTTCAATAAGAAGTCTTAAAAGAGCAATCAAGTTATTTTTGGTTCACTCCTAAAAGAAGAAAAGTGTTACTTAACAATTATAAGAAATGATAATAAATTTGACAGTACGCAAAGGATCAAAAGGGATTATTAGAATCGAAGAGTTATATTTTCTGGGCAAATGTTTCCCGAGTGAGTCAAATCAGTCGACAAACAGCGTCGCAACACGCCGAACTCTCGGGCGCAGAATCGGCCGCTGCTCGTATAAGCAATAGCACGAAATACATTTGGTATGAAAGAAACATTGACAAAATTTAGAAGTTAAAAAAAAATACCTCATCCCATCCTCTCTCTCTCTCTCTCTCTCTCTCTCTCTCTCTCGCTCTCTCTCTCGCTCTCTTTCTCCCTCTCTCTTTCTCTCTCTCTCTCTCTTTCCAGATTTTAAACTGCCGATTCAATTTTTTGTTTAATGAAACTTGCATGATAAAGTCGGGGATAAAGTTATCTTTTCCAAAGCCTTCCTATCTAATGTAACTTTCTGACAATTAATCTTCGCACATCTTAGAAATGCGCTGATTACTGCACGCATTTTATTCCCTTTCTGAGTACATAATAAACATCCGTACATTATGTAAAATATAATGGTTACGTAATAATTTTGGGGCGTATTCTAAGTCAATGACAATTTGTGATTTGTCATGGTTATCAACTTTTTATCGGGTATCCATACCAAACTTTGAAATATAAATTTATCTTAAGCTATTTCAATATATCTTTTTCATATCTAAATAGAATTCATCAAAATTATATGATGAAACCTGGGAAAGTGATTATAAAATTGTTGTTATTGAATAATGACTGATAAATAAACAACACGTAAAATGTGAATACTGAACCGAAGGCCGGGCTGTTTTAACGCCGAGCTGATCGGGGTGGAAATGTCGTCTGATTGAGCCTGCCCGCACTTCTATCGTACTATTGATGGTTCCGTATTTTTATTGTATTTGTATCCAGTTTCTAATTAAGATTTGTATTCAATTGTTTTATGTTGAGGTCCATAGAAAAAGGCATGTCTAGATATTTACATTCCACATAATGAAGTATCATATTTAAGATGACAAAGCTTAATTTGGATGTATCCATGGTATAGTGTTTTGAGCAACGCATTTTATTATTAGTCAGTGAAAATCATGAACGAAATTTTATAAGAATTCTAGTAAAAACTATTTTTTAATTTGACAATTCAGCCACTGTCTTGGTAATCAGTAGGCGTTTTGGCCTAGTGGTAAAGGCACCGGGCTCTTGATCGCAAAACGGGGTTCGAGTCACCGTGATCACTAACGTCTATTGGTAAGACTTTATCATGATAAGGCCACTATTTGATGGAACATGATATTGGTGTGAACATATGGTAAATATCATTTTGTTCATTCATAGGCTTCTTGCATGAGTTCGTTACGAAAAATAACAGGATAAAAAGTTAACAAAATACATTTCTAAAAGAACACGTGTAACGGAAATTTAACTTGTCAACAAAACGTATTGTCTCATTATCAGGCAACTGCACTGAAAGCGTCAAGGTAAGGTAAAATAAAACATTTGCCGTAATAATTATAATTTACAGACTAGCAATAATAAACATCGCTCTACACTCGTAGTCGGAAATGCAGTTGCAACAAAGTATGCTAAATATTGTTTTGCTAGAATCACATCAGTTTGAAGAATTTGCACTAAACAATGTTTTGATATACAGTGCGTCCCAGATAAAACGAAACCGAGAAGTATCGACGTTCTATCATAACTTAATCACAACTATAATTAATGAATGATACATATTTGGAAAGCTTAGAGTCTCCTTTTTCATGTGATGTTACTCAGATAATGCATATTTTACGCTTGAGTGATTAAAAGCAATTTGAAGGAAGGAAACCAAAAAGACATTTGGCGGGCGGTATCTGAATTTCGAAGAAAAATTCACATTTCTAGAAAGTTGAGTTTCTGCCCTTTCATATGACGCCTCAATCAGGAAAAATGAGCGAGGAATGACAAAGTTCTGTTTGTTTTAAGTAGTGCTTGCATTTCCATAATTTTATTAATCGAATTCGTTTTCACTGGCTGCCTGCCGTATCAATAAACGAAATTAACAAAAGACGTAACTCCGTTTCGTTGACAATCAGCCGTAGACGAGAGTCTCCATGCATGGCTGATTGTCAACGAAACGGAGATAAGTCTTTTGTCAAATCTGCTTTTTGCTACGGCAGGCACCCAGTGAAAACGAATTCGTTTGTTAAAATTATGAAAATGTAAGGGCTACTTTCAACAAACAGAACTTTGTTATTCCTGGCTCATTTTTCTTGATTGAGATATCATATTAAAGAGCAGATAATGAACTTTCTAGAAATATGAATTTTTCTTCGAAATTCAGATACCGCCCGCCAAATTATTTTTTGGTTTCCTTCCTTTAAATTGCTTTTAATCACCCATGTGTGAAATATGCATCACGTGAGTGGCATCTAAGCTTTCCAAATATGTATCATTCATTAATTATGGTTGTGATTAAGTTATGATAAAACATCGATACTTCTCGGTTTCGTTTTTTCTGGGACGCACTGTATATATTTGTTAAAACATATAATTGATTGACTGATTGATCAATTGAATGATATTATTCGTCAATTGTAATTTACATTTAAATCATAACATATACAAGACAGAGAATAAATATTACTTGACATGGATGGCCCATCTTCAAACCTGATAAATAGCTTATTCCAATGTAGTTCATAACAATGATTAATATTCTATACTGTATATCCTAGCCATATTCTTTACAGTATACACTGTAATTATTCAAAATGCATATGGAATAAAAACGAGTTGAATTGATTTGTTGCTTGAAAATAAACCATAATGATTTTATGTCCCATTCATATTGATAGTTCCTTGCGTATCGCCATATAAATCTGCTAACATTGATTTAGGAATTCAGCATCCCAATAATAATTATAATAATAATAATAATAATAATAATAATAATACATTTATAGAGCGCAGAAACTATCAAAAATTAAGTATATAATAATAATATAAATAATGCGACTTATGAAAAACAAAGTGATGACAAGGGCATCAATCCAACATTAAGTACATGTGTGTATATATAATTATAGAAATAATGCGACTTATGAAAAATAAATTGATGACAAGGGCATCCATCCATACTAGCAACAGCAAATTCACATTCACTGTGTCATGTTTTTCTATACATGTCGACATTTAGAAATATCTTCTGATCATTTTAAAGTTTAGTTAAAAAATATTTCACGTTAATTTGCATACAAGTTATATTAAACCTCTGTTTTGTAAAACAAAACATTTATGTACCATGTGAAATAAGTTTCCCAATAGATAGAAAATGCAAATACAAAAATATTGCCGGTGTACTATGATGTTCATTTTTTTTCTTCGTTGAAAACAAATTGTACGAACATCATTATGAGTTGACATTTCATGATAATGCTTGTTTACATTTCCGCCGGGGAACATTCTAAGACTCTTTGGTTGACGTTAACCTGACATTTCTGAAGGGGCCAATTCCCATTAAGGTCCCATTTAATATCCGTTCGTTACCATGCTTCGTCACAAAATATGTAAATGAGTGACCTCACATCGTGAATAGGACCATTAAATATCTCATTAGCGCCTCTGGTAATGTTTAGACGATACCGCATCACAGGCAAGACAGGCGCTCCATATAACGGGCGGTCCCTCTTTGATGTTATTCAGACTCTTTCACTCTAGTGGTTAACCAGGATTATGACAGAGAAAAACATAATGACGGACAGATGTATATAATTACACTCTAATATTAATAGTTTTGTAACCTTGCTATTTCTATTGTTCCCCGTCATTATCTTTGAACTTCTCATCTAACTTTGGTTCATCACCACCCCCTATTTCTCTTCCTCTCTCTCTCTTTCTCTCTCTCTCTTCTCTCTGTCCCTCTTCTTTTTAATATCACTACTATCACTACTACTACTACTACTACTACTACTACTACCACCACCACCACCACCACCACCACCACCACCACCACCACCACTATTACTACTACTCCTACTACTACTACTACTACCACCACTACTACTACTATTACTAATATTACTACTACTACTACTACTTCTACTACTACTAATACTATTACTATTACTACTACTACTTTTACTACCACTTTTTCTACTACTACCACCACTACTACTACTACTACTACTACTACTACTACTACTACTACTACTACTACTATAACTATAACTACTACTACTACTACTACTAATACTACTATAACTATAACTACTACTACTACTACTACTACTAGTACTACTACTATACTTACTTCTACTACTACTATAACTATAACTACTACTACTATTACTATTACTACTACTACTACTACTACTTCTACTACCACTTTTCTACTACTACCACTTGTACTGCTACACTACTTCTGCTGAATACTGCCACTACTACTGCTACTACTACTAATACTACTACTACTACTACTATAACTATAACTACTATTATATCCTGCATCAAAAATTTGTTGGCTTTTGATTGGTTGAGAGCTCGTCACATGACCAGAAATATTTGACCTATTTTTAGAAAGTACTATATGAGACTACTATTTTGGTTTACTATTTGGGAGTTGAAAACAAATGTGATTTTTTTTTTTGAATTGAATCAATTTTTTTTCTTCAAATCTTAATTTAATGAAAACAAAATATTTTAAATCTTTTGTAGACAAAAATTGACATTTTTTAAAATTTTAAATACATTTTTGATGCAGGATATAAAACAAATATACCATGCCTTCTATTCGAGGTACTGGTTAAACTATGGGCCTCGGTGACTCCAAAAGTACCATTTGCTTCGGGGCTGCGCCCCTCAGCAAATAGTACTATTGGAGTCACCTCTTGCGCATAATTTTAACCAGAACCTCTCAAGGCAGTGTATATTTGTATACAACTACTACTACTGCTACTACTAATACTACTACTACTATACTAACTACTACTTCTACCACCACTACTACTACTACTACCACTTTTACTACTACCATTTTCTACTACTACTATAACTACTACTCATACTACTTCTACTACTACTACTACTACCTATACTATTACTACTAAAGCAGCTACTGTTGCTGATTATGGTGTATTTAATCTAAATGCCATTATTTCTATTTCACCCCAATATAGTATTTTCTAAACATTGGTTTGTTATATAAAATGTTTCTTTCTGAATAGCACTGTCTCAATTAAAAGCTGTGATGTCAGAGTGAAATATTGTTATTATTTTCCCGCTTGCCTGTGTACATGTACGTATGCCGTGAAGGCTGCTCAAGCTACCTAGGGGATACTACTTACGACACAAGCGCCTGGGCGCCATTTCTGTTTCCGCTTCCTGGCTCAAAATGACGTCATATTGTGAGATCACAATAAAGTCCTTACCGTTCTTTAGATAGCTTATGTATTTCTTACTTTAAAAATGCACTCAGTGATATGTATAACTAGATAATTTCGGTCTCGGTCGTGGCAATAGTACTATTGCCTTCTGGAATGTTCCCCTCAGTAAATGCACTAAAATGATTAACGTCACATCGGACCCGTACATTAAGTAAATTAAACCACCTTCTTATAAAAGAAGAAATACGGAGAATGAATCTTTACAATGAAATAACCTATCAGAGCATCATGTAAAGGGGTATGAAGTTTTTAAAGGATTTATTGCATGACTTCTAAATACATTTAAAAAGGAACAGTGTTTAATTGCTTTAAATGCTTTTTTCTTCAGAATATATCTAATTTATTTTCGCTTTTCACGTATTACCTTGTCATGATTGAACCCAAGTTGTAACTTTATAATCATATCGAAATATTTTCTCTCTTCTGGATTAATAACATTCGAAAACCAAACCGAAATAGGGAAGTTGAACATTTATTTAAAAAACCATTAAAAACATTAAACATTATTTACTAAAGAAAACATTATTTGCTCAAGTTATGACTTTACGATCCCGTACCTAATATAGGTTAAAACAATATAACAAAACATGTTAATGGTTCTTAAAAAAGAAATGATTTTTAGATCTTGATACGGTTTCATACATGATGTTATATATATTCAAAGAAAATGAGTACATTTAGATGTAATTTTTCTATTATTCTGGGAGTATATTGACGGGATGGATGGGCATGGGGGGGGGGGGGGGCTTTAATTCCATCCCGGCATGGGCATTCCGCGTGCTAGGCGTCATCTTAAACCTTGGTCAAAAATACGGGTTGGTTGATTAGATGCAAGACAAGCGAGTAAGGTAAACAAACCTCTGATCTGGGGATGTCTCAAGACTGCGGGTTGTTCCGTAGATCAGACAGATCGCGATTCTCTTTCACAACACATCTTCTACAATCGAGCTTCTTCGATTCGAACAAACTTCGAAGATATTTACTCGCCTTTGAAATTCAACATTTCTCCACCTTTTTGTACGGTGTTGTTATTCGGTAAAGGGAGTTTCTTGTATTATTAGACTGTGGACATTAAACTGTGATTGTTGCCCGGTAGTAGGCCGATGATATAAAAGACGCTTATTGGCCAAACGGTCGTATAATATTCATTACCAGGGCGTCACATCTATAAAACCATATTTTATGATGACGCTAGAGTATCTGCACCCACAGCAAGCGGAGAGCATGTATCTCCACCACCCGTCCGCTTCGGGGGGCTACCAGCAGCAGGCCTCCCATCCTCCTCCTGCTCCACCCCATCATCAGTTCTCACCGGCAGACTACTGGCAGCTGCACGGCGTCACCGCTAGCGGGGAACACGTCGCACCGGTAAGCGGCGCCACTGCTACCGTGTCCAATTCAGCCGTGCACCACCAATCCAACTCAACACCGGGTTGGGCCAGCAGTGGTTTAGCCGGCGCCATCGCCGCCTCAGCCGGCGGCGCGGCGCCGGTTACGGAGTGGCAATACATCCACCATGCCTCGCAGAACCCGAACACAGTGTCGTGTGCGCCGCCGACGTCGGTTTACTCCGGGGTTTCTGACGACTATGCTGGGGTTCATAACCAGGGGCAAGCTTACGTTAGCCCTGGTGGGATTCAGACAGTCGCCCAGGCTCTTCATCGACCAATGATGACCACATATGACTGGATGAAAAGCTCTACTTATCGATTTAACCCACAAACAGGTATTTAACAAAAACTAAATAAAACGATATAACATTCATCCATTTACATTGAGATTTGCTATAGCCCTACATTTTCATTTCATACATATTAATTCATTCAAAACATATACTTAAAAGTCTTGTGTACCATTTTTTACTTGACGTTTCGTCTGGTAAACACTATAAAGAAGAAAAAAAAGAACTTTTCAATTTCATTAACAAATGCAAATTTAAGAGATGAAAACAAAAATTATTGACCCTTATAATTTCATTGGAAATTCATTATTTGGCCATTTAAGAGATAATAGATGCTTTATCTACAAAAAAAAACATTTTACAATCCAATAACTGTGTCTATATAGACACCACAAATCGTTGTATTATTATCCAACTTCACCAGCATTACCGTTTGTATTACGTTTTGATCAATATATAAGGGATATTCAAACATAATACATGACAGGAAATTAAACAAGTAAATTGGAAGGGTTGGTTTTAAATGAAATATTTAACTAATCGGGATTGTAAAAAATATAATTATCAAAAACGCTTTTGATAGCTTCTTCATTTGAAGCTTCTCTAAGCATTCGAATCAAACATTAAAATAGAAAAAGTTTGTTTTTTCAATTGTCCGTCTTTCAATCATTGATCGAAATTGTTACAAAATAATTTGATAATCAGAAAGCAAAAGTTATCTCGAACATTACCTGTATCACCCTTGTATTATTTTTAAAGTTATCTTACTGATTTGTTTTCCCTATAATAAATTTCAACCATGGAGTTAGAGGACTCCGGTTTGTCGCACAGTTTCCATTTATGAGGAAAAGTCACACTTAACAGTTAATAGACAAATTATTTAAAATATTTTCTCATGTTACTCCTGGGCCGAACAAGCAAATTTCAATACAATTTGTTATCAAATAGATTTTCTCTATACCTTAGCACGAATTAAATTTGAATGTTCAAATTACATTCTCACCAGTTAGTTACATATTCGATCAACATTTCATTGTTTTGTAACTCTATATATTTATGTAAACCATCTTACACATGCCATAAGAAAAGATTTGAACTCATTTCATTTCATTTATTTTATTTTCATGTTACACATTTACATTTAAAAAGAAAGTACAAGTTTTTTTTTTGTGTGATAAAATAACAATCAATAATACCTAATAAATAACATAAAGATAAGTCGTCAATATAAAGTACTGATTAAACTGAGATAAACAAGATGGAAGCGAGCTTGTAAAGCTGTAGGCCTCAGTGAATAGTAACCAGTCTAAATGAATACAAAAATAAAAGGGAAATAATAAAGAAACATGCGGTGGTGCTGTTTATATTGTTCCTTCCTTTCTTACAATGTAGACAAAGGTACACGTACTTCAAGTTAAACTATTGTACAATTGGTGCTCAGCTGGTAAAACAGTCCTATACAAACAATACAGCATTAAGAATTGCGATAACTCAATTGCTTTTTTTACATTACTTTGCGAATAGTCGTATACGTTTGTATCGAGATATGATACTTGGCATTAATTTAGAATTATGTAGCTTTTGAATTCATTTTACCTCAATGTTGGGGTCATAAAGGTGGAACACAGCGTACTAACCTGGGGAGGTCGTTATATAATCATCAATGAAAAAACAAGTATAGTGTAGAACAGGAATGTTAAAGTATCGTCAAATTCACGGCGAGATCCACGCACAGAATAGAAAGAAATAAAGCAAAATCAGTTTGTTTCTAACATTCACGTGTTTTATTGGCTTAAAGAAGATATGCCGCTCGCCAGACAAAGTTTACTGATTCTCAATGCATACCGATTATGCCGATGCTAAATGCATTTTAAATTTAACCGTTCTTTTTATTATGGTCTGGATAAATCTTTCAAAACCATTCTTAAATATTCAAATAATAGAAATAAACAATATATATATATATATTTTTTTTAAATACAGACAATTCACTTTGTCATTTGCTTTAGCGAATGTGAAAAACTTATGTTTGTTAATGTCCTATTTTGACGACGATTCAAAGAGAAAAAACCAATTAAAAAAAACTTTTACGTATTGATTTTAAATACAAATTGAGCAGAATGAGGTCATGAATCTTCAAAAGGATGCGTAGTCCATTTACTATGTAGAATGGACCTACAAAGTAGTAGGTCCATGATAGAATTGAGCTTAAGTCTATTTTGCATAATTATTATGTTTTAGTTGAATACATTCCCAGCTTTCACATAATCACTTTATCACCTCGTTTGTTATAATCTATTATGTTAGTCATGGTTAAATTTATCAGTTACCACTATATAAACCAATATGTTTGAACGTAGCTAGATCAGCAGGGATCCAGAGGTGCCTGTGCCTCCCCCACCCCCTGCAAAGTCGAATGTTGTGCCCCACCCCCTCCCCCCGGCCTGAAAATCCTTGATCCGAAATTTTCGAATGAAACATAATTAAAAAAATCGCATCAAATGGTAAAAAAAGATCATTGTAATTCATAAAAATAAAGTTCGACTCACGTGGTAATACATTTTAAAATTCAGATAGATGTTTATGGGGTGAAACATAATTTATACACAATAATATAATGAATCCCCTTTTCTTAATTCCCATCAACAGTTTTCGTCAACGCAGCCGCATATATGCATTATTTATTGGAATGATAACTGAATTGTGACTCATAATGACATGACCTAAAATTATATTGTTCATCAAAGCAAACGTTTTCACGTAAATACAGCAGTATTGCCGATTATATCTCATGAAAGCTTTTTGTCTCGTAATTTGAAGGAAAAAATGAATTTAAACATCTAAAGTTCTTTTTTGTTTTTTTGTTAAAAGATTGAAAGTGAATATCTGGACAAAATATAAAAGGGTATCGCAGGTAATACTCTACCAATTTTGTAACTTTGAGTGCAATTATTTCAAATGTTGATTTAATATACGTCATGAAAACACCTGACATAAAATAAGATGTCTATTTTTTCTTAAGATGTCTATAACTTACATGTTGTCCACTAACATTTCATAAAATGTATCAATATTTTACTCTGAAATATTTTCTTACCTGGTAATGATTATCATCCTTTTATTATTCCAATCGGTCTTGAGACAACATCTTAAAAGTAATTTCCTTCCAAGCTTGAGAGATTTATCACATTTTAGACACACAAACTGATCAATATTCCATAAGAAAAAACCAGAGCATTATTGTGTTACTTCAGCAGGATCACATGTATTGTGGTACCCAAAATGCCTTTCCCGAACTTTATAAGCGTTTATGAATTTACAGCAACAAATTCGCAAATGTATTCTCTAAATGTGTCTTTTGAATAGGTTTATAAGCTTTTATGAAATAAGTACCTTCAATTGCCCAGAGTTGTCGGCAGATTTATACTGGTTTTATTGGGTTATGGCACATAATAGACACCAGTGGAGTACGGGAGTCTGTTGGCGTCAAAACGTTGGGTTCATACCATAAAAGCACGGGATATATGACGACTAATAACACTTTTATAATCCATATAGTGGGCTAACAGCTTTTTATGGATCTTCGTTTTTGGATGAGGGTCTCAAGCAGATGCTTTGGTTTAGAAATTCTGGAATTGTTTCCTGGCAGCTGCATCATCATAAATGCAATCGTTCTAGACATTCACAACTTGCTTTACATATAGCTGAATCTTTATCCTTGTCACTAATCGTGATCTTTAATGCTATTCTGCAATTCATTCGATTAAATCCAAAATGATTTTTTTTTCCTTCATAATTTGTTTTTTTCACTTTCCTTTTAATTCAAATGAGATAAAGAAATAAAACCAAATATTTCTTATCTCAGCAATATATGTGCCATGCACTCAGCTCTGCAAGAGATGACAAAAACATTGCATAAACCATGAATAAATATGAGAGTTTGTGTCTTATTTGACGACATAAGAGTACTCTGCCTGGAATTTTACAAATATCAAATTGGATTCGTCGTTTGTTAATATATTTTGTCTTACCTCGAAAATCTGTTTCTGGACCCGTATAGTTAATCTTACGTATTTAGGAATGGAAATTTAGTCTGCCGTGCCCCCTTTTAGACAGGTTTATGAAATTGGCAAGTCTTTGCTGTATCTATGTTAAAAAAGTTTCGCAAAAGTCAAACATTTCGTCAATTGAAACAACGTGTACATATATAATTAATTAAAACAATTCTTTGGAAGTGCTTTGTGTTCCATGTTATATATTTTACAACTTTTATATATGAATATCAATATCAAGATATTGCCCCGGTTTCCATACGTATATATTTGCTACAGGCTACAATAAGTCTGCATGCAAAAATACTAAAAGTATGAATCTTACATTATTATAATTGATTGCAATCAAACGTTGCATGTATGAAATTGTCTACACCTTTGTAGCACGAAGTCTGATAACAGAATTCGACCTGGTTGTAAAACAATCCACTGCTAATTCTTTAATGACCCGCTGGTATGCTATTTCTACCATGCTACACCTCTGGGAAGTGTTTTATGATATAACAGCGGGCAATTTTGCTTGTAACATGCTCTTTATATAATCATTAGACCTTCTTTGCAGAAGCACCTTTTTAATGTTGCTAATTTGTTATTCTTTCCTGATGTTCTAAGAGGCTGTTTGGCCCAATAAAGTCGACTTGTAATAATCGTTTTATAGATGCTTTTTGGATTATTGTGCAACCCTCTTGAATAAATTTTCATTGATGGATTTGTTTATGATCTTTCAACTGCGTAGGCATGCTAAACGGCTAGTGAACTATTATAAATATAAGAGGTATAAAACAGTATGGAACAGAAGTGATCATGTCACGTGAAAACATGTCATTCTATCTATGGTATTGTTGAACATATTGAATATTTGTTAAAGTATACGCACCGTATATCATTAACATCTAGAAAAATGAACCCTTGATGTTATTTACATTCACTGTAAAGCGTACGTATTCACTTTGTAAATTCTTATACAACATTATAGCTTTGAAAAGAGACTGTTTCAATTAATTATATAATAAATGATTAGATTTTGTCGGTGGATCTTTCTGTTTTCGTCATATGTATATCTTTGACAAACTACATATAGTACTTAAAAGAATAAGTACATGAAGAAGTTTACATGAAGGGAGAATACTTAGACCCATATCAAGCATTACATTCTTTACGCCCCCTAAAATCAATTTTAAACACATGACATTCAGTTTAGTATTCAAATTCTTTCATTCATTCATTCAAAATGAATTGATATTTATTCAACAACAACAAAAAACAAGAAGAAGCCGTAAAACAGTGTAGAATGGTGCATAACTGAAAATTTAAAAAAATATTAAAAAAATAACGAGAAAAATACTCATCTGTTCGAAAGAATAATTTACAAGAGTGATGATTTAAAATAGCATAGAAATGTCTATGACTATGTCTACACTCATTTCTCCCTTAAGTTTCCCATTTCTCCCTTAAGATTATTTTTCGTTAGATCCGCCCCCCCCCCCCTCCCCCCTCCCCAGACATGAGTGCCAAATTACTGTTTTCGCTTCATCATCAAAAAGAGGGGTGGAAGATAAGAAGTGGTAAACAAACAAAAGAAAAGACCGTTAGCGGTGTCAAGACACGTGTAAATAAACATAAACTGACATGAAAATCTCGTTAGCGCGGTGAACGGTCAAATCATTAAATAGTTTACTGGGAGATAACGACGAATAGTCTGCATTCAGTGTATCTGTTTGTTTTGGAACACCACAAGAAACGTATCTAATGAAAATAAAACACCCCGATGCCTTTTGAAATGAGCGTTCATGCCGCCCGAATTTGCATATTGCTTTTTTTCGTGAAGGCATCCATCAAATAAAGAAGAAATTTGCGTTAAAAAGACACTTTGCAACCAAATATTATCACGACTTACAAAACTAAGAACCACCAAAAAAGGTACATGCAAAAAGCACGTTTTATGTACAGTATTTCTTTAAAACGGATGAAAAGGCTAGGGCTTTCATCATCGTCGAACCATAGAAAGTATAATCATAACATCACACAAATTTAAACCGGTTTTCCCGCTTTCTAGCGAATACAAAGTGAGCAAACAATGAAGTTTGTACTTCGGACATATTTAAAACTTCATTTTCTCTGATGGAACCAAACGAATCTCTGTTTGTTAGATTGAATGTAGGCTGGTTGAGGGTTAACTGTATTCGATTGGCAAGGGGAATGAACGAACAATTAGCGTGACTTTTCCACTTCTCTTGGTATCTGTTTTACCTTCTTGTATCTCTGACATACTTTTGAACCCCAAATGATTTATAATCCCAAGCTGGGTTAAATATTAAACCGATATTTGACAAGAGCATCATAAAGTTACTCTCCACTTGCCTACTGCAACATATCGGGTGCCATAAAACATTGCTATTAAAGGATACGAATAAAACTAAACCCGAGAGAGAAACTCCGGGTGACTACTTCAAACGGATTCAGAGGAAATTGAGAATTCTACATATTCTTCCCCATTACTCTCTCTATTTTGCGCGAACAAAACATTGTTTACATCTTCTTCTCTGGATAGCTACATGGCAGAGTGATTTCTCTGTGTGGACCAAAGAACCTTAACTATAGTTAATAAAAGAAAAGTTTTAATGAGTAAAACGAAAACAGTTTCTCCTGCAAACAAGAGCAATATTGCATGTCTGCCTGGATGTAAATTATTAACAAGCCTCCGTTATTTGTGTTCTACTAGATCCTTCTGCTCTCTCGGTAACAGCAGAAATTAATTTATTCAACTTTACTATCAAATTACACACAACAATGATGATACAAAGAAAGATTGAAATATTGTGAGAAATGTCCATCTGTCGTTTTATGCTTTTTTAACAACATATAAAACGCGGGAAAATAACACATGTTTCATTTTCTTCCCTATTACATTCTCCTTAATTAGGGTTGGGTTGTAAAAATGTTTAAGAGGCTCAATAGTTGTATTTTGAGTGACAAGTTTTCTTTCTTTTGTTAATTTGTTTTGTTTCGTTCGAAATAAGTGTCAATGTTGTCATCTATTCCTTAGCGTTTTTATTTGGAATAGCATTAATTTTACGAGTTCCATTTCTTTGTAGTATTTCATGCCAATTTGCATAATGTAGATGATTGAAACTAAAGAAACAAAAAGATTTGTTTTAACGGATACATCAGTTTGAAAAATGATATCAACCGTTATCTTTATGCCTGTCATTTGAAATAAAGCGCTATAAATCTTTTCCTTATGGTATTGGAATCATGTTTAATAAGTTATGAAATATATAGATGGGCTTAATTATTCCATTTAAATACATTCGAATCCAAAAGTTGTAGTTAATGATAAACTTGAGTTCTGGTAAACATTGGAAATAAATTTCCTCAACATTCAACGAAACTTATACTGAATGTTCAAGATTACAAATAAATGACATGTGCCAAACCATTTTGGTAGAAAATTTATAGTGGCTGAGTAATGAACATAGAAATATAAGAAAATCCGGGTAAGTTGGCCCGACACCATGTGCTTTAAATGGGAGTTGTGTTTTTTTTTATCGAAGATGATGCCCAGCAAGATTTGATGCGTTTTCTTTTGTTTCACTGGTTCAAGTAACCAATCTACTGCAGGATAAACAATCCAGAATAAATCTGAGCAATTTTCTCTCAAAATACGATTCCCATCCCAGAGCTCAAGATTAGCGTTAATTTTTCCTGTCCGTTAAAAGGAGAACATAATCTATTTGCTTCATGTTTGATTATAATTGCTTTCATAATGAAAATCTTTAATCGTTCGTTTTGAATTAAAGAGAAGGTTAGGTGCCGGGAAAGCTGACTGATAATTTGAGTTTTTGTCCATTCTTGTAATGTTAATGTGGAAGAGTATCAAAGATAAAAGGTCCCACTGAATAGGCTGGCTCTTCAAATGCCCTCATATTCGACACATGACACGTAGCAGCTAAAGGTTGTGGACCACAACTTAAATGTCTAGTCCCATATTATACACATTTCTGTGTATACACTGCACGTGACTCAAGGTACTCTGTATTTGCCAATTTCTTATAATTTGGAGGATTATAAAACATCACATTATACACCAAGACTCGTGTGCTACATGATCAACCTTTCCAATCGTTTTCACATTTTCTGTCTCATTGCAATTGCATGATTGGGCTCTGTTTAATAAAACTTGTTATCAATAACAAGTGTCTTATAATTTCTGATACAATTTTGCTCTCACCCAATCGAATGTAAGGTTTTCATTAGCTTATAACAGTTATTCCAATTTTGTTATTGATAACAAGTTTTATTAAATAGGACACCAAACTTAATATTATCTTTCACAGTGAGATCGTATCATTAACCTGTATTTTTGCCTTCCGTGTTCGACCTTATAAACTTGACACTAACTTTTATTTAGCATTTTGTAGTCAAAAGGCGTGTTTACCAAATGATAACACTTTATATGATATTTGCATATTTACAAACGAAATCAGATAACACATATTGCTGTATCATACAGTATCAATAAATGAAAATAGGGGGAAATGATTTAATAGCGAAAGGGTGGTCTGTGATGGTTTCTTTTTTTCTCGCTCGTTTATTTGGCGCCTTTTATTAGCTCGTCGTGTCACGAATTCTCGATTACCCTATCTTGTCACGTACATTTTGTTTTTATGTTTGTAATATTTGAATGGATGTAAATCTGAAATAAGTGTTTATTGTCGAATTGTTATCACAATGCAATACAATGCTTTGTAAACGGGACAACTATATATTAAATATTACAAACTGTATGGCGTCAAACTTGACCTACTAATCTAAAATATAACGAACGAATCAGAATTTATTCAAAGGAGACGTTGAAAATACACGAATTATAATGAAACATGCAGGAAATGTATAGCAAATAAATATGCTTTAAATATAATATGTACATGTGGAGTTATGGGAATAATATTGAAAAATGATGTTGGATAAGGGTGTCTGAAAACTCTGAATCAATAGAATGTCCGTGTATACAAGTCTAGGTATAATTTTTAAAATTCAAGTCAATTCAAATCATTTCACATCTATTGGATATAACGTGACAATCAAAAAATACAATCGAAGAAATTCAATTATTAAAGCAAGTTTACTTTACATAGAATCATGAGTAGTAATTATGACACGAGTAAATTGTTATCAGAGGTGACGAGGTAGATGTGAAGGAACTGCAAAGGCATTCGGCTTGTCTCAGGAACTTCCCATATTTTTGTCGGGGGAGGGGGGCCGGGGTGGTATTTGCGCCGTGTGAGAAATTGTTGTTTGTATCTATAATTATGTCACACGAAGTAGGCCTACCATAATGTTATTCTCTCTCTCTCTCTTTTTATGTCTTTCCTTTTTTCCAGGTAAGACCAGAACAAAAGACAAGTATCGCGTCGTATACACGGACCATCAGAGGCTAGAGCTGGAGAAGGAATTTCATTACAGTCGATACATCACTATCAGACGGAAGAGCGAGCTGGCGTTGGCTCTGGGCCTCTCGGAAAGACAGGTGGGTACATTATTTAACTTTGCGGTAAAAAAAAATGATAATAACAAGTAGGGGTATCTGTGCCATTGCCCATTTTGAAACTGGTATCAACTAAATTATTCATAGCAATACCAAGTTTTTTATTTGTTTTATGTTAGAAACTGATTTGTCCAGATTTATATCTCTTGAAAATGTGACATATTGAAACTCACATAATTTGTGAAGTATTCATCTTAGTCAATTTAACCAGTCAACCTTTTGTTCTTGAGTTAATACGAAAAACACAATTTACGAGGGGTTTGAATAATTCAGTTGTTAACTTTGGGTCTTTAAACTCTTTCAATTTTCTTGGTTGTTTATAACAAGCCAACATTAATATTTTTTTTGGTATTTCTTTAAAAAAGAAATAATACAATGTCTGTATCAAAATGGGCGGTTAAAAAGATACACTCTACCTGTTGAACTCTTTTTTTTTTGCATCTTGTTTTAATAGTTAATCCCGCCTGCATTTCACAAAGGAAGCTATAAACGGATGAATTAATATTTATGAACATTTTCTTTACATTCTTTACATCTACACAAAATGAAAAAAGGATAAACCTTTACAATTTAATTTTGTTTCCCAATAAACTGATAGAAGTAGTCATCAAAGTTACTACAGTGAATTTGATCGGTTGAATTCCTAAAACTTTCCACGGGAGAAACATGCACAATTATTTTCAGACTATTAAACATTTTATTTCGTTCTTGGCGATATGTTTTTTAGGTAAAAATATGGTTCCAAAATCGGCGAGCTAAGGAAAGAAAGATGGCCAAGAAGATAAAGATGCAAGACGGACAACAACAACAACAACAGCAGACCACACATCAAAGTGAAGAGAGAAGTTCGAATGAACGTCAGAAAGAATTTAGTCATCAAAACCAACAAAGCCATCATCACCCTCATCATCATCACCACAGCCATCATAATGCCGTATTACAGCATTCATCAAGCCCTCATCATACCGCAGTCGACACCAAACCAAAGCTCCCGATCATAACAACGATGACCACGGTCTCCGGCGATGTCATCAAGACGACCTCGCTGTCGCACATGACCACGACATCACCACCACATCAGGTCAGTCTGCCGGCTACTAATGCGATCGAGAGCAGGTCACTGACGACCAGCCACGCCTTGAGCTCCGGCACAGAAAGCATCGAAAGTTCGCTGCATATCCCAATCACTGCTGCAGATGTTGCAAACCTTGTATTAGTTAGTAGTAAGAATTCAATACTTCAAGCGTAAGTATTATGCATTTAAAATATCTAATTTATCTCTTTTTGCTTAATTTTTTTTGTCATTATTAAATTGTTATGACAAAATAATAATACATGTGTATATCCCAGAATGATCAATCTTATTGCAATTTGTTTCGTTATCCATCTATCTTCGTTTATTTTCTGGTCTTTGTTTTCTGCAATGTTGTACTCTTGTCTTTATATTTGACCTTTTACACCCACAAACAGTATTTTTTAATTGATATCGTTCATCGGTGTAATAATTAGTTTCAAGGGAGAGGAAAGCTGGAGGGGGGGGGGGGTCATGGGGAGTCCAAGTCACGGGGGGGGGCAATTTGTTGCCGGAGAGGGAACAAAGTGAGGAAAACGTGCATGGGATCTACTATCATTTCATTGATAAAGATAAAAACTATGGTTCTAATCGGTCAAGAGTTACCAGTCACCTTCAAGATTATTATCATAGTCTTGGTCACCGGTTGTCATAATACAACCTTAAGTACCAAACATAACAAAACACATCTTGATTAAATCCTTTAGTAAAACCTGGTTCTGTTGGAAAAACAAAGTTATATTTACATTTCAAACTTGATTAAAAATTTTGATCAATAATATGGTCGTATTTAATACAAATTTGCTACATTGCTACAATATTGATAATGATATTAATAATGATATTAAGGATAATAATAATGATAATAATAATAATTAATAATAATGTTAATACTGATAACATTGCGGTACATAAGCGTATAAAATATTGTGAAGATTGACTTACATTATGATAATTATTCGTATTTCGTTATTATTTCGCTCAATCGTCCTTTTGAACATTTGCAAATTGTAAAGTTAGTTCTGTATTCATTTTTAAGGGCTGGGTATTTTACCGATATTGCTACAATTATTGCTGTAATGTATTTTCAATTGTACAATCTTTCGGTGAAGACGTATATAGAGCGCTTTCCGGGTCCTACACCCAAGCATCTTCATATTTTGATGCATTGTGGGACACGGCTGTCGACACATTGGGACATCGTGAGCAATAAATGGCAGTATACGTACATCGGAAGAAGCGTCGGTAGAATGCCCCGCCTTTAAATGAAATGAATTGTGTATCGTATTAATATTCAATGTTATACTTAAGGGTACGCTTCGGCGACCCAATATGGATATGTCCATAAAACAAGAGGCTTGGCCGGGCATAGCTATATCAATCGAGAACTGTTTGAATAAAACAGACTCTCTGATTGAAAAACTTGTAAATATTTGTAATATAATACAGTAAGGAATTAATTTTTGTTGTTGGTGTTTTTTGGTTGGCTTGTTTTCTTTTGTTTCTTTATTTTGTTTGTTAATGTATATTTTACCTTTCTAGTTTTTGTCGATTTTACTATTTGTAAAACGCATTGTGTTAGAATTTTTGCTTTTTTTTATAAATCTTTGAATTCATAATGCAAAACAAAAAAGTATATACATAAACATATATATATATATACATTTAATAATCAATTTTCTTTTGGACTTGTATTTTATCATGTCTGCAAGCTTTAACCTCCGTTTGTATTGTTGGTAATCGCTTCTGAATGTGATATATTCGTCGAATTAATTACGTTATATTACTCTGAGTGTAGAACGTCAGTTGTAGATTTACGTAATTTACAATAATGACATTGTATTCATGTATGTTTGTCATGTTTTCAACAGAAGTCGAATTTTAACCAGAGGGTAAAAAATACGACCACCTGTTTTTGATTGGACAAAGTGCCATATGTAAATATACTGTGTAATTGCCAAATGCAAATACATACATTAGAACAATAAGCTAATGTACATGTATTTATTGTCAATGACCATTAACACACACAAAAAAACGAATCTTATGATAATTTGGTTTGAGGCTAATCATTCAGAAGTTGTATCATGTAAGAGAAGTAAGTAGTCTTCTAGTAGCTCCTGCCTTATTTTAAAAGCGAAAATCTTTCTCTCTCTCTCTCATCCGGTGTTTAACCGTCAGCTGAAAGAGAATACTCTTTCGTCTGAATTTCGATGATGTTAGGATAAAAAACAAACATTAAATTGTGACCTGTCAAATGTTTTTGAAATCATCCCAGGAGGTGTAGATTTGTCGATCAAATAATAATACTTGTTACTTTGTACTTCTTTAGTTTATTATGCTGGTGCCCATTCAGATTTTGCATTTCTTCATATTTTGGGCTTATTTAATGTTAATCATGTTTATCCTATTTTCTATATGATGTAAAAAATAAAATGCTTAACAACGATGCCTAAAAATATGAACATATCAAAGTTATTTTCTAACGACTCACAACTTTTTTTCTCTCTCTCTCTTTCTCTCCCCCTCTCTCTCTCTCATTCTCTCTCTCTATTTCTCTCTCTCCGTCTATCTCCCCCTCTCTCTCTCTCTCTCCATCTCTCTCACTTTATCTATCTACGATCTACATTCATTAATCATTATAGTCAAGCCTTGAAACAAAATGATTACCATATTTGCATTAAGTTAGTAGCATTTATTTACCCAGTATTTCCTTTCTCTTTTCATTATATTGAATAAACGATTTTAATTACTTAAATCATGTAAATAAGATATTGCATAAATATTAGTCATATATGTTATGTTATATTTGATACTTAAGACAATTCGCCTCATTATTCAATGCCATTAAACATTCATTCAACTTTAATACACACAATGCATACTTCTCTGTCTAAAATACCGTTCATTTTTTCGATTGTTTTCCTATGGAAAGCATGTTCATTGAAATTACCACAAATTAAAGCAAAGGAATGTATAAAGCGTCGCATTCTTACAATACTTCGTACTTGTACTGGTCATGAAATAAAATGAATTCAATAATTATAAACACACACGTTTAGTACTTATTTGAGTCTCGTCTGCTTGCATTTGATATCACAGAACCAGTTGAATGTTACAAGCACTTGAGACCCAGAAAGCCGGCGTTAATTCATGCAATTTACGCCAGAATGATTGTCATTCTGGCTCCTATCAGACTTTTTCATCCTCAACTGTAGACAAAAAAAAATGATTACTAAGAATATTGACCTAAATGTACGCTAGTATATGAAGATATTGATCCGACATCTGCTTCAGACAACAATTCACGTAAAGCTAAACTTTAAATGGCAGTCCAACTTGGTAATAAGTCCATTTTGTACGTGTTCTAGAAAAGCAGAAATTTAAGATAAAATGAATGGTGAAATTTTAAAATAAACGGTACCAGGAATATATTCAATTTTATTAATGTTTTAAAAAGAAGATCACTCAATCTATGCGAATCTCAAATTGGCAATTTGGTCAGTGAAATAATATTATGATGTAGGACGCGGATTACTCTCCCGTATGTCGGGCACAAAAATATCATTAAATTCTGTTTTCTCCTCAGGGTGCGTTCTCCCTTGAGGCACTACTCAAAGTATATTATTATGGATAGCATATTGGTATAGGTCCTCTGAAGACAAAAGACGATCCTGAGTCAAGCATGTTGAAAAATGACATTTTTAAAAGTAATTTTCTCTTTAATAACGAATGGGAAAGTAGTCGAAAATGCGTCAAAGTGACATTACCGATTCAGTCAATTTCAAATTCTTATAGAATTTATAGTGGTTACAACTATGTACTCTCCTTCCCGGTCATTATACACCAATTCGATTTATATTGAAAATACAGCTCCTGCAACCGTTACCGGTAAGTAGTTTATTAGTTTGCATACAGGATAGAAAATATTACCTTCTAAAATCTCCTCTTTTTTTTTTTCTCTCTCTCCATTACAAAAAGAGATATATTTTTTTCTTTTTAATTTGAACGTTTAATCTGAAGTTAATTGAAAGAGTTGATGGTGATTGTAATTATCACCGTTTCCCGCGGAAAATAACTTTGTATTTATTATATCCACCACTCTTGCTCAAACAGTGTTTTGGTATACCAGGGTTTATTTTGTCCATCATCAAACGGCTTGGACGCCCTCTCGCACATCTTTCCCCAGACAGTCGGTGGGCATAGACAGACGCGGCAGTCGGTGGGACTCTGATATCCGCCATTTTGACAGTCCAATTTGAAGCCGCAATGGTTGCCGCATTTATACATGAGGTTGACGAGCTTGAGATCGTAGAAGCTAGGCTTGGTCCTCCAGTCGATTATATGATTTGGTTTGTCCTTGACTGTTATTGTTGGTAGCGAGTAGTGCTTTGAAAACGCCTGGAGTAAGAGAATAGAAGACCGAGAGATAGATAAGTGGAAGGAGAGATAAAGAGAGAAAGAAAGTCAAAGAAAGAGGAGAGATACAGAGAGTTGAGAGACATGGCACAGGCAGATGGTTAGGATTGCCATCGTATGGCATTCATTAAGGATGGTTGCCCACATTCAAGTAAGGGAATAACATTCACTTTGAAATAAACCACGTTAAAAACTATTTTCGATTAAAATCAACACAAGGGACATTTCAATACCCTATAGTGAATGTCCATTAGAAATCACGTTTCGGATTACGTAATGACGTCATTGTCATGTTCTCACATTTCAATAGGGGACGCACAAGGCTATGCAAATTGCCTTAAGTTGATTTTTCGAAAGTAGTTGCGATCGTGTTATACATGTAAATATAACTCGTAGGGAAATGGCTTCAGAAATTCTTCATGTCACATTCGACGTTGACCTTTTTCTTTTTAAAGAAACTCTTAATCTGCTCTATTTAAGAAATTATAAGCAAAAATAATCTTACGATTAGCTTTTTCAACACACAGTTTCCAAAAGCATATGATCATTCTCAACATTAATTATTTCCTTGATATACTTTCGTGAATATTGCCCACATTTCATGATCTGGCCGAAGCCATACACATTTTGAAATAAAAAGAATTGACAAGTGAAGCCTGAATTAAAGAAGAAGAAGAAGAGGTAATTTAGCTAATTTACACTTATAGAAAGAAAACTGCAATGATGAATAACTTACATTAGAAGGATAATGCATGATAGAGTCGATGTCATACGGGATGGCTTTAAGTAACGACTGGTCGTAGAGTAATGGATCGTTTACGATGCCGAATGACTGCTTCAGATTAACCTTCTCGTCAATGTTCTCCCAATGGATGTTGATATATTGATCACGATCAGGTGTTTGATGCTGATGTCGCATTCCGACAGCGTGCCCGAGCTCGTGAACCATCGTATACGTCTGCAACGATAAGGACATCGATCATGTTTGATATGGTTTTGGGTTTCTTTCTATTTTTCATTCAATCGTCGAAGTCGGTATTATAAATTTTAATGGTTATTTTTATATTTTTTTATAAAAACATGTGGCACTATTATCATTATACCATAACAATTACTCGTATGAAATCATACAGTCATATATTATGCTCCTTGGTATATTGAATTCATGGATAATGGATTTACTTACCACGGAATATATGAATACATAAACCTTCAACATCAGATCTTTAACAAATTGAAAAGTTTGTCAATTAATTTATTCCGATTATTATCTATGAATGTATTTTCTTGAATACATAATATTGTCATGGACATGTATATATTTATCTGTATAAGTTATTGGGAGGGGGATGAATGAAAAACCCGTAATGATTTTAAAGCTAATAACTCCAGGGAAAACAAATCAGAAAGGATGTGACGTGAACGACATTCAAATTAATAGCTGATATCTTACCCAATGCGGACACGCTGAAATGAGATGGCGCCCTTTAACCCTCCGTCCAAGGAATGACGTACATATTTTTCGTTTCTCTACATACAGTCTATCAGAATGGCCGAGCTGCTTAGCTAGTAGAGGTTTGAAGGGCACAAAACGGACGCATGTACCTTGCTCCCAAGTTATCATGCCTTCGTAAATCTCAATCTTTTCTATTTCTGATGAGAAAAAACAAACAAGATTAAAGGTAAAGACCAATTTTGGAAACGCCCCCCTCTCAAAAAATGAAATGGAAGCTCTTATTACCAATCATGTGATCAAACTTTTCTGATCGACTCCACCTTCACAATGGAATCGCATGACCATAACTGGTCTTTATCTTTAAATGAAAATTATGCAAAGAGTGGGAGCCTCATCAGCATTCCTAATGGCCCTGCATTTATTATTACCCCAACATTTGTCACGTGCCCGTTTACACCTGGATGGAGAGTAGTAAATGTGGATTAATGTCGTACCAAAGGACATCTTACCTGTATAAGTATCTGTCATCTCAAACGGAATGATCCCATACGGCCAGAAATGTTCAGGTTCTACCGCTTTCCTCTTTGCTCGAGATTGAACCGTTTTACTGTGAAGGGACGACGATTTTGATGCGGTGACGTCAGTTTCATCCTGAAAGTACCAAAACAAACAATAAGCGGATTAAATAAAATGTCCAGCTTCCTCTTTTTTATACAATTTACTATTTTCGTAATGTACAATTGTACATGTAGTCAAATATAATGTAGACTTTTTGTTAAGTACCTCGTGACTCATTACTGCATTCCCCTGTCACTAATAATTATTGTAATTCGATTGTCAGAATGCAAATTGCATATTATTACGTGTTGTTAGGTAGAGTAAGCCGTAACGTTTGTCCTTCCTAGCGACAATTAATGAATCCATTTTGCATTCTGACTTTTGAAAAAAAATATCCGTAACAGGTGAATTAAGAACTTTGTAATGAGGCACTTGACAAAGACTTATGCATGATTAAATTTGATTACAATTTATTACCAAGATGACTTATTTATTGTTTATGTATGCATCAAGCCGATATCCCATCGGAGTGTCATCCCGGACAACAACTCCCAAATATAAATAACCCCCGCACCACTGCCCAATGACGTAGTTCTTGCTTTAAAATATTATCCGACTACGCCTCGCAAAACTACACTGTACTTATACTTAGGTTTTACTGTTGCACCATGTGGAAGAGAAGGGGGAGGATTATCCTGAAAAGGACTGTCGGTAATCTTTCTTTCTTGAGTGTGTGTGTGTGTAGTCCTGAAAAGGACTGGTGGTAGTGTTGAAAAGGACTGTTGGTAATCTTTCTTGAGCTCATAGTTCTAAGGAGAACTATAGCGCTGGTTGGAGAGGATGGGTAGTAGGAGTTGCTCGACGTTTCGAACAGGTCGACTAAAAGGGATAATTAACTTCAGCTGGGTTCAAAGTATAAAAATCGTGATCCTTCTTGGAAATTTCTTTCTCTAACCGAATTCCTGACATCAACCCTCCAGCAGACGAAATAAAACAAATATTGGGTATCGGTCCTTTTACTCAAGTCAGGCACCTGGGTTAAGAAAGGCAACTTCAACTGTTCTACGTAAGAATACGAACAGTTTCCCAACTGTACAGTGAATCTACCTATAGACCGCATTATGCTCTATAGGTGTGGAATAAAAGATACGAATTGACAGATTGGGATTATCATGACTTCTATTTTTAGGGGTAGATCATGGAGCCCCTAACCGCTTGTTAGCAAAAGCTCAAAATACCATCGGCATGACTGTATTATGCACACTGACAGTGCTACCCAGCTTATAACAGAACAGACATGTCTACTCAATAGTGCATGGGGTATTTCCCCGGCGACCACCCCCCCCCCCCCTCCCCCCTCCGCGTTAGGATCCAACGATTGCTCATGTGTCATGTACTATCGGGTTTGTTTTGCTATAGATTTAGGGTTAGGGTTAGGATTGGAAATAAGGTTTAGGTTGGTTCAGGGTTGCAGTAATACATTTGGTTAGCCAGGTAAAGTGTAAGAAACTGAGTGAGAAGCTATTGTCGATTGAGCATTAGGTTCTCCGGAAAAAAACGTTGTTGAACCGTAACCGTCCAACTATCACATGTGTCATAACTTGAGATAAATATACCTTATCACGTTCTTTACACACAAAAACACTTTTATCCCTGTTCATTCATGGTTGTTAATTTAATATGTACAACCACTACCATAAGCATGAATACAAGCCCAAGCGCCCCCTGGCTACGCCCTGGATTCGCCTCTGTATCTCTGCCATTTCGACAGTCATTCTTCTGAAAAAGTGTAAACCCCGACTCGTGCTCGAGCGTCATAAATTTGTGCGAAAGCATGTTGCAAAGCTCTGAACTCGGGCACTATTTTTGTTTTGTTTGCTACGATGATAATTTTAGACGACATTCTCATGACCTCGTATTCTCTTTTTTCCCTCGTGAAAGTAATTAAAAACTTCCCCTAATCAGTATGTACGTTTCACCCCAGTCAGAATTAGTTTAGACTTTTAAGCACTGAGTCACTTCTCTGTTAGAACACCCTATCATTTTCATGCATAAATTTACTTTCCATGTCTGTTGTCTTTTATTAAACACTGCGTGTATCCGTTTTATTCCATTTCGCGACTTGTCCCCTGTTTTGAAAAAGTAGTTTAAATCTAATTCCTTGTCGTTCTGTTATTTGATTTGGACTTCCGCCTAATTCCAAACCATGTGAGTTGAATTTCAGCATTGCGGTTAATGTTGTCTCTTTACCTCCAGCTTTAGTTCTTTAGAATCATATTTCTTATGTTCGCCTTGTGCAAAGCGTATTTTACGCGACGTAATCATAGTTAAGACTTAATTAAGTAATAAAAGTGCGGAAGAGGGTTTGTGTGATTGCGTTGGGAATGTATAGTTTCCTGTAAGACATGATCGAGACACAATTTGCATGTAATTTGTATGTATTAAGTATATACGATGGAAATAATGTGAAATGAAAAACATGTGAAAACAACGAGAAGATGAGTTATTGTGTGGCAGAAACAATAATGATAGAAGGAAAAAGAAACGGCACAAAAGCGCTTAGAGACTTCGGTGGTAAGCGCTTTATAAGTAATGTTTTTTTGTATAAGTATTATAAAAAGTTACCTGCGCAATGGAGAAAAGAAAGGTTAAGTGGGTTCTAATCAAAATGTGCTTAATTCCTTGAGTCCTTCCTGTCTGATGAAATTTAGCAATTTTCATTGATGGATTTGTTTATGATCTTTCCACTGCGTGGGCTTGCTAAACGGCTGGTGATCTATTAGAAATATGAGAGGTATAAAATAGAATGGAACAGAAGTGATCATCTCGGTGATGACCAATTCCACGCATTCACCTTTGAAAAATGTCATTCTATTTAGGGTATTGTTACTAAAGTTGTTTTGCTTTAGTAACGGAAATTAAACTGAACAGGTCTAACTACTGCCAATTATCAGGTTTAGTGCTTAAATGATTTTGTTTCTTGGTATTGTGGTATTATGTTCGCCGTCTTTTTGAAGACCGGGGATATCATTCACAATATGTCATGTTAAAAATAGGTACTGAAAAGGCTAGCATACACTATCAGACTCTCACATCCATGGTGAGAAAATGGTGAACAAATCGTAAACAATTTCTGTTTGGTCCTATCACACCGTTACATAATACATAGTAAGTGTTTCAGACATTGTTAAGTTGACTTGTGAAATCATTTTTGATGGAAATTGCATTGAGGATGTCAAAAAAAAATGAAATACGTAAGATGCACAGGCAGGTAAATGTTAAGATTTTACCAGTTCACCGACAGGTAATAGACACCTCAGCATTTCTTAGATGTATATACATGTAGTATAACGTTGTCAACAAGCCAAAGTTTATTTTATTTCCTTTTAGTATGTATAATTGGAGAGCAAGCGATGGAGAAACTGGGAAGGATTGAAGGGAGAGAGAGTGGAGGGGATAGAGACAGAAAGACAGACAGAAAGAGTGTGTGAGAGAGAGAGAGAGAGAGAGAGAGAGAGAGAGAGAGAGAGAGAGAGGGTGTGTGTGTGGGGGGAGAGGTAGGGATAAGATGGAAGGAGATGTGTGAAGCATTATCTGGCAGGGGGGGGGAACGCATCTTGCATCCCTTCGTCAAATAAATCCATTTTATTTAAAACTGCAAAAAAAGATCAGGGAGAGAGAACGAGAGAGAGAGAGAGAGAGAGAGAGAGAGAGAAAAAAAAAAGAGAGAGAGAGAGAGAGAGAGGGGGAGGGAGAAAGAGAGAAAGAAAGGGGCCTGACGTCGAAAAGATTAATAATAACGTTAAAATAGAATGATAGAGGAAGTGCGTAGACAAAAGAGAATGCGTGTGATCAGGGTTGATACAATAATACCAAGGACCGGCTGGTAGGGGGTTTTGCTATAAAGTTGGGAGTTGTTTAAAGAATTGATAACACCGGATACAATTCATTCAATAATCTAATTCAGTCACAGGAGAGGGGGGGGGGGGGGGGGTGGGAGAGATTTTTCCTATGATGGATGGCCGAAGCATACACGATCGAGGGAACACATGCCCAACATATCACCACCTCCCCTCTTGGTGTCTGGGAGGGAAATTGAACGAACATTCATGATTTTTTTTCCTCCATTCTGAGCGACACATGATACTTGTCGGAGGTTTCTACCGGAACATCCACTTAGGTTACACGTACCCAAAATAATTTAGATGTTCTATTTATAGAACATTAAATTTGCGCAGGTGGTAGAGAGGGAGAGAGAGAGAGAGAGAGAGAGAGAGAGAGAGAGAGAGAGAGAGAGAGAGAGAGAGAAATGGAATAGCAGACATGGCAGGCAGGTATTCATATACACAGTAGCCTATAATATTATTTAGGGCAGAGAAGGAGAGGGTGGGGGGATTATCTCTTGAATTTAATGGGATGCAAGCAGATGTATACAATTTATTTCAGTGATTCATCTCAAACTCTACTTTTAAAAAATATTTTTCTAAATTAATTCGCTTTCATCATGATTAATGATTAGGCACATCAACAACTCTGTCATAACCCAGTTGGTCATAACATTCAGTATTCCATTATAACTGTTATGCTTCCAAATATAAACAGCATCAGCTGCTGTTAATTATCAATCGAATCCATGTTTTATTTGCTAGAAACAATCTAAATATAAACACTTTACAAATTATTGACACAAATCAATTAATTTGATTAAAAAGAGAATAGTTCTTATTTTAGATTATATCAGTCGCATACTTCTCTCATAACAGCACAATGAGCTCTATCTTATACTATTCTAGTTCTGTCAATTGAATATTAAAAAGTGCAGGCAGCCCCAGAGTCTAGCGCATGTTAATCACGGAATTGGTTATTACGGGCTTATGGCGTGATGTTCCTCGTGTGGCATTGGGTTAAATGTTGTCTTTCATTTTTTGCTATGAGCGGAAATGTTAGATTTGCACATCTGGGGAATGAGTTAACTTAAAGAAGCTTAGTAGTGGTAGCTTCGTATTGGATATTTGCCAGTAGACTACAACGTGAACGCAAGTAGCATGTATACGGGGGAGGGGGGGGGGGGCATTCGCAGGCACGCACATAAACAGAAGGGAATGGGTAAACAAAATTCTGTCAGAAATCGAAAGTTCACTTTTATAGCTTAAGTTACAAGTAAATACTTGCAAACTTTACGTAAAATATTCTGGTCTCGTATTGCTATAAGAGAAATTCACACTTGTGACCCTGGCATCAAGTTTGTTTTGATAAACATAATAATGAGGAATAAATGGGAATTTGCCAGTATGAATTGGCATTAGGCCGATAATAATTCATCGGGCATCCTTCCATTTATTATGTATTCACAAATTTGGAAGGGGATTATTTAATATGGAGGTATGCTTCATTATAATCCAAATGACTACACACATAGAATATAAATTTATAGAATGTAATTATCATGAACCTTTACCAAAAAAAAGGTCTCTGGTTATACTTTTTGCTGTTCATAGTAAACATTTTAAGTCAAAATTTAAAAAGCTGTGATCTTCAAGGAGATATACAAGCGTGTAGAATAGACATAACATATTATATATACATGAGATTCTTGTGCTATTTGTATATGACCGGAATCATTAATATAAAGATGAGTTGATTGTGACGTATCTAGTTTGATTGACGTGGTAACACACGGCACAAAACCTGTATTGACCTTCCCCCAATAACAGGTGCATATTTGCCTCATGTCGGTGTGTCCTACTTTAAAGGCATCGTTTGATGCATGGCCCTACGTGTTATCAGTGTCTGTGATATGGTGTAATATTGAAGCCCTAAATAAATTGCGCTTCAAAATGATCATGAAGTGCCTCAAAACAGTAGAACTCTTTGAGTGACCGGTTTTACCATACTCATTTTTCCCAATAGACTGTAGTGTTAGGAGAACCGTTAGGAAAACGCAAAATTTGATTTCGATTTTCAATCATAAATATCTTGATAATCAGACTGTCGATCGGCTTGTAACAGTCATGAGATTCCTGACTGACCTAAAGATTTATAATTATGATTGCAGTATGAGCTAAATCAAGGATATTTTTTAAGAATCTGAGACAAAGTTACCGGATCCCTTTAAGGGAGAGAAAAGAGAAAAGTGCACTATGGTAGGGGAAAAGGTGGAGGGGATGGGGGAGGGGTGGGCTCGTTCCCTCGAAGGGAATCAAATAGTTATTTGCATCGGTGTAGTCAGGCGAGAGGGGGGGGGGGCACGGAGCTGAGTATGTCCCCTGATTGAAAGGTGAGGGAGAGAGGGAGGGAGGGAGGGAGAGAGGTGAAAAGATGGAGGGAGGGAGAGAGGGAGGGAGGGAGGGAGGGAGAGAGGTGAAATGAGGGAGAGAGGGAGGGAGGGAGGGAGGGAAGGAGGGAGGGAGGGAGAGAGAGAGAGGGAGGGAGGGAGAGAGGGAGGGAGGGATGGAGATAGGGAGGGAGGGAGGGAGAGAGGGAGAGAGGGATGGAGATAGGGAGGGAGGGAGGGAGATAGGGAGGGAGGGAGGGAGGGAGATAGGGAGGTTATAGAGAGGAACAGGAACGGGGAATGGGAATAACAAAACACAGAGGGGAACAACTAAATGACATTAAACAAAATACAACAACGCAACAATAGGATAAAAATTGCTCTCCGTTGTAAACATGTAATTAAGTATTGGTATATTCCACTCTTGAGAGAGAAAGATGAAGTATCTAGATAGACCAGCAATGACCCCCACCCCACCCCCATCCCCTCATTACCACTGCGATCACAACTGGACATTCCCTACGCAACTTTTTAGCTTCGTTATGTATCATAATTAAATTAAAATCTAAGTAGCACCTTTGGCCCGTGAAGTCAACTATAACTCGAAAGCATGAAATAGCAAACCAGCTTCTATATAATCATCGACTACTCGTCTGAAGTTTATCATATAATTTTAACTGAATTTCATTTTGTATGTAATTAGTAAAAGAATAAATTGATGAAGCCCAAATTAACATGCAACCAATGTCGTACAAGGTTGTGAATTAAAAAAAAAGTATGCTTCCTCTTTTCTTGAGTATATACAGAGTTTTTTAATTTTGCTTAGCAAACGGGCGTTATTTCAATTATTATCTTTTTCTCTCTTTTTTGTTGGGGGTGGGTAGATAGTAGGCCTATACGTGTATTATTACTGTGTCTGCTAGAATGGTAAATATTTTATTTTCCTATTCTCATCTTCCACTCAGAGTTGGAATGAAAATAGCCTCTTTTTTTACTGAAAAAGAGTATACTTTGTGTCATCTCAATGTCATTACAAATGGAAATGGTAATACTAGCAAATGGAAATTAAAGCTGACGGTGATCTCTTGTAACTTATATCGGTTACACACCCGTATCAATTTCGTATTCTACAAAGACTTCCGATTGAATCAATGACTCCCGTATTAATACGAAATTCGAGGACAGAGATAGTTCTTCTCTATAGAGCAATGTTGTTTGAGAAAATGTAACCGGATATGTGAACTCACAAACATCCACAGAATCAGGAATGTAGAATTAAACCATTAAGAATCAAAGTGAGGTGAACTAGAAGATATTACGTTACCCCGCCCCCCCCCCCCCCTCCCCCCAAAAAAAAATGCCCCTCTCCTTTACCCCCTCCCTGTATTCCTCCATTTCCTATCATATCTACGATTATCTAATAGAGAACAGAGGACTTCTCGTAAAGGTGAGACAAACAAAATGTGTGCTTTCTTTCTCCTTTCATATCAGTATAAATGAATTTTATAGGAGAAATGTCCCATGGGAAGAATAATTGTTCTTCAATGCTCTCAGATTCAAAATATTACAAGGAAACACTTTGGTCCAAAAATGTTAATGCCACATGTATCTTTTATATTGCATACACCAATTTCTAAGCGCAGTGCAAGTACTTTCGGCAGGATTATCAGCCAATATCTTCAAATTGTATTGATTCCAAATCCTCAAAGTATATACATGTACCTATTTTAATTTACTACATAATCAACCCCTCACCCGATTGCTTCCAAGAAATTTCTTCACGATGTAATCGTATGACCAGAACTCAACTCTTTCTGCGATCATGTTGGCTAACTTACCTGTCCGTCAGAAAAGGCTTCAAAGTGCGTGACGAGAAACTGTAGCTGGTGTTTGGTCGCATTCCTCCCGTAGACTAGGGGAATTCCCGATTCTTTGGTATTGACAACGCCCTCGCGCGGAATCGGTGAAGGTCGAGCAGCGCTCTGCTGGACCAAGTAGATACATGCTACTCCAAGTATTAACCAAGCTAGATCCATGATTCTACTATTGCATGAAAAACATTGGACGGTATCGTGACAACAAATGAATGTAATGGATGAAAATGCCTTGGTATTGGACAAACTGCTTGGAGTCGCTCGATTTTTTAAGCGCGGTTGATTCTTTTCGACTGCTATGAGTTTTACTACTCGGTGGGCTCCGGTGTTACCCCCTAGCGTATTGAGCACACAGATCGAGGATCATACATTGCTGGTTTCCTCCGAAGCTCCGACCACCATGACTGTTTGAAATCGAACTTCGACAAGACATGGGATACAAAGCGACGACATTCCCTTTCTCGATCACGAGAGTGCCAGAGAGAGAGAGAAACAGAGAGAGAGAGAGAGAGACAGAGGCAGAGGCAGAGAGAGAGAGAGAGAGAGAGTGAGAGAGAGAGTGCCAGAGAGAGACTGAGAGACAGAGAGACAGAGCGATGAGTCTCGCGTGAGAGCGTGTCACCATTAATGCCAATCAGAAACAATTAGCACTCCAATAACCAGTCCTACATGGAAATAATGAGGGGGCTTGTGGGCATTCGTACATGCAGAGGAGGGGAAGGGGGCTGTCTAAAGGCCTTATTTCACCATTGCTCAGTACACAATGGGTAAATAGCTCCAGGAAGACCAGTATTTGTAATGTTGTTTCGACCAGTTTTCCCCTCTACCTCCTAACCCCACCCACCCCAAATCCACCGAAGAACCCACCAATCTTGATAAAAGCTTCCTGCAGAATACAAACGAATAAAGCACATCCTTGTGATGATAAGCTCGGAAAGAAAATCATTAAAGAATAGCTCCTTGACCTTGTATTTGTATTAACCTTCTCTTGTCATTCATATTATATATATATAAATATAATTTAGGCATCCTCACGACATTTGTGTATCATTGAAGTACAGGTAGTTTGAATTTGGCAGTCCCCATCGCTGTTTTAAACCCTCAATCATGTCCGATAGTTATTGAATAATTGAATATTTGTAGACCGGTAAGAACATAAACATGAAAGAAACCAAACCACATTATTATCCGGAACTTATTATCAATCATTCGAGAACTTTCCCCTTTCCTATACCCCTCCACCTTCGCCACTTCATTAGGTCCGTCGGACACGTGACAGACTTGATTGTCTATGACCGGAGCCCCCTTTCCCCCAATGACATAATTAATCAGAAAGGGGTTCCCTAATTCCGGACATTCCTCATATTATCAATGGACACACGTAACTGTGTGCAAACAGCTGGATGAACGCGGTTAATTGTTTTCAACTCCTGCCAATTAATATAGTCAGAACCAAGGATTTATGATTGAAATGATCATTTCGAAAAAATTCTGAAACGCCCATTGTTTCAAATTTTGGAGCATTGACAAAATTTACTATTGATAGTAATTACTATTGTTAGCCTGTATTGCAATGCAATTTGATTTAAACTTCATATTATGGGTAAATATTACAATAATTGTTCATAAAATGGCTGTTTTTAAATAGACTGATAAATCATTAAATAAAGTAGAAATTCTTTTGTAATTGGGAGATCAGTGAGCACTTATCGAGCCAACTAAAGCTCAACAATATTGACCTCATTAACCAAACATCATTCTAAAAGAGCGTGTTTCAAGGTGGGTGCTAAAGCTCGAAGAATTAGCGGTCGTTCACTACACCTAGTTTCCAAGAGGCCCAAAGTTCACTAGACCACAACTGTCGGTCCATATAGGCCGAAAGCTCTCTGAAATTGCCATAGATCGATTTTTTTTTCTCGAAAGTAGTGCGATTGTGTTTGAGAGAAATTCTTCTATCGTAGTAGGTCCATGATGAGACCGACGCGACGGTTCATGAGGCCGACGGTCAATGAGGCAAAAGGTCGCCATCTTGATACTGTTTTTACAGCTAGATGAAAGGAACACGAGATCAAAGGTCGACGAGAACATAAGATCAAATAGTCATGAGACCGATTATACATGTATATATGTATCCTTACAAGTTCAATAGTATCATTGAGGATGAAACTCATCCTCTACATAGACATATTTTTTTCAATAAATCAGGACGGGTCAGGCTTCCAAAAGTCAAAACAAATAGATTCAGGGGGTCATTTCTCATACGTGCCATGACACTATACAACGACAGGTTCAGGATGTAATGGTTAATTATTTATTATTAGTTACATAATCAGTTATTAAGGACATATGGATGTACTGCATATTTATTTAAACTCATGTAATCTGCCTATTTATTTAAACTCATGTAATCTGCCTATAACCGTATAACGATATTACCAGTAGTGATCTCTGGTATATGGTTGTAATTTGTGTGTAATTTATGTTTCTATACCGAAGCCTACACTGCATACCAGTCTGTACTCATATTCTATTGTGTGTTATATTTATTCCTGATTTTGTACTTTGTATAAATTGACAGTGCATGTATGTTAATTGACGTTATATAAATTGAGAAACAGCCGGAAAATGATTTTTATGCCATGTAATTGTGCATGATCAATAAAATTGAACTTGAACTTGAACTTGAATGTACGTTCGGTCTACTGTACTAGAATCTATGCTTTGAGAGTAATCGTATCATACTTGATCAATCGCAATACTTCATCTTGAGGTGCAAGTGAACTATGTCACATCAGAATCAAAGTTAAATTTGAAAACTTTAACAAGCGGAGAAGATTTTCTTAACACAATGCACGAAGTGTCCATACAATCCAACAATTAAAATGATTGATGGAAACCTTTTGGCATAATGATGCGTCGGAACATTTTTACAAAAGGTTACCTTGTCCTTATCAAACGTATCGAGATACAAGATTGTTATTTGAGAAGATTAAAGGGGAAATACAACCCTGATAAACTTGGAGAGATACCATAGTATACATAATATATGTTCATTAGAGAGACAGCTTTCAACAATTATTCATCGACTCGATCCGCTTTGGAGTCCTTGGACAAGGGAAAGTCCACCCCCAAAATAAGTTTGTTGCGATAGAGGCAGAATAATAAGAAAATCAGGTGAGTGAAAGTTTGAGCAAATTCTGAATGAAAATAAGAAAGTTATGAATTATTGAAGTTTGTGATCAATCAAATACAAATTGGCAACTCTGTGACTTATTATACGAGCTCTCCTTCATTTGCTTTGTGCATAATATTCCCTTAAAATCATGTTTTCTTCGTTATTGATGACGGAATATATATTTGTTCCTTGCAGGGGGAGTATAAAAACATATTTGCAATTATTATATTTAGGGTGCATGTATGGTTGAAATTTTTCTTGATGGGAAAATGAAAATTTTAGATTTTTTTAGTACTAAGCAAATGGAAGTTGAGCTCGCATTTTTACGTCATAGAGTTGCCAATTTGTGTTTGATTGATCACAACTTAAAAAATCCTAACTTCCTTATTTTAATCGGAATTTGCTCAAACTTTCACTTACTTGTTTCTCTCATTTTTCTACTCCTATTAAAACTAACTTAATTTCAGGGTGGACTTCCCCTTTAACCAGGATCTCCTCAGATTGAGAATTCATGCTACTGGTTTCTGTAATAGATGCCCCAGTGAAATAGAGACTGTAAAACACTTTTTAGTACATTGCCCTAACTATATTATAGAAAGGGCTATGTTTTTAACAGAAATAAACGAATCCATAATACAATATTATAAATATGCTAAATTACACTCAGTACATTAAAAATATAATAACATAATGTAATAAGAAAAAAAAAAAGTAACAACAATGATAAATGGTATGATAAGATAATTGAATATAGAGGCTTGTGTAGGTACTATCTTATATACATATTTATGTAAGGTGTGTATGTGATATAATAAATAATCTGCACGTACTGTTAAGAAACACTGCCGCAAAGCCCATGAATGTTTTGCTTATACGATATTATTTTTCGATACTATCTTAAAAAGATAGATAAATATAAAACGAAATAATTTTTTTTTTTTTTAAATACAGAAATGAGAGATATAACACGTGCCTTTAAGTATTTTGGCGACAATAGGCAAATTACTGACTGATCGCCAATAAGCCACAACAATTATATTGAATTAAAACATAGGACGAGAAGTTTGAATTATTCACACGACAGATAACATTGCCCCCCCCCCCCCACCCCCTTCCAACGAAGCAGCTAGCCTCTAGGAACAGACTCTCATGTGATACTGACACGAAATTCTTTAAAGTCTTGAGCAGAGCCTAACTCTGGCAGTCTCTGGTTGTGTCAGGAGGAGATACAGTACGTGGCCTACTGAATGAGGTCTATGTTTAGTCTCTTAGCTCAGACCCTCTGTTATGCATACCGACTGCCAAGGTTTTTGCATGTAAACTATAAGGGTGTCACAAACGCCCTCTTAATGATTTTCCCCCTTCCTAATGTTGAATCTTCTTCCTCATCTTTTCACCACTTTTCATCCCTTTCTTTCCTCTGTCTTTTTCTTTTTCCTCATGCTATAATATCTTGTTATTGTTTTTATTGTTGTTTCTGTGTTTCATTTATATTTCCTTCTTTTTTTCCTTTCT